>RDPX01000037.1:206176-243996 GCA_003991215.1 Morbakka virulenta
GCAAAAGCAGAGTGAATCATTTATTTTCCATGGATGACTTAAAGTTATTTGGAAAAAATGAAAAGCAACTTAATAATCTAGTCAATACAGTGAGAGTCTTTAGCAAAGATTTCAGGATGGAATTCGGGGTGGAAAAGTGTGCTGTATTGATAATGAAAAGACGAAAGTTTATAAGTAGTGAAGGAATCTGCCTCCCCGATGGACAAAGAATAAAGTCATTAGAGAAAGAAGATGGGTATAAATACTTAGGTATATTAGAAGCTGATGGTGTAAACCACGAACAAATGAAAGAAATGATAAGAAAAGAATACATTCGCAGAGTACGCAACTTCTTGAAAGCAAAACTAAATGGCGGAAATAGTATTCAAGCCATAAACAGTAGAGCCGTTTCAGTGATAAGGTATACAGCTGGAATAGTTAAATGGACGGTAGATGAATTAAGAACGATGGATACCAAAACGCGAAAACTATTGACGATTTACAGGACATTACACCCTCGAGCAGATGTTGATCGACTCTATTTTAAAAGACGAGAAGGGGGAAGAGGTTTGATAAGTGTTCAGAACTGCGTTGAGGTAGAAAAGTGGAAGTCTGTTGTGGTTTCTTAGTGATGAAAAGAGGGAAACTGTTCAAGAGCAAAAGCATAGAGATTAAACCAGGCGAGATTATAAAAGAGATTGGCACTTGGAGCGGATACAAATACCTGGGAGTGCTGGAGACTGAGGACATTGAGGATAAAAGGATGAAAGAGAACTTGAAAGGTAAATGTGTAAGGAGGCTGAAGTGTAAATTGAACAGTAAAAATGTTGTAAATGTCGACAGCTCTTGGACCATGACTCTCATCAGGTATAGTGCAGGGAAAATTAGGTGGTATCTAACTGAAATGAAAGAGCTTGATAGGAAAACACGAAAATGTTTGATCATTAACAGCATGTTCCACAAAAGAGGCATTGTAGACAGACTCTGTCTTAAAAAATCTGAAGGTATTAGAGGTGTGATTAGTGTTGGGGACTTTTTCCTTATTGAAACAGAACTGTTTACATAAGTATGTCTCTGACAGCGAAGAACCTATGTAGAAAGTTGTGATGAAGGAGAAAGTAATCGATCAGGGTATACCAAAGTGTGAAATTAGGCAAGAGAGGAAAAAAACCCCTGAGCAATAAAGAACTGCACAGTGTTTTTCTTAAGAACACCGAGTTTAGAGACAAACAGTCATAGAATTGTTTAACGAATGGTGACCCTTAGAAAGCAACCGAGGGAATGGTGATGGTTGCCGAGGAGCAGGCTTTGAGAGCCAAGTCGATTCAGTTTCTCATTGACAAAACAGAAACCTGACCTCTTTGTAAACTTTTAGGGAAACAAGAGGCAACTGTTGCTCATATAGTGTCAGAATGTTCACGGCTGGCATAGAATTAATACAAAGAATGAACGAATTTTGTTGTTGCCAAAGTTATACACTGCAAACTATGCAAACGTAATAATTTGACCCACTGTGAAAAGTGGTATGAGTATACCCAACAACGAGTGACAGAACGATCAGGTGAAGGTAGTTTGGGGTTTTAAAATACAAACTGATAATGAAGTAAAACACAATAAGCCGGATATCCTAATCCTAAATAAACAAACAAGATCTTATAGATGTAAGAGCTTTATCATGTCATGAGTCGTAAGCATTTTTCTGAGCTACGTTTCGAGAGATACTTCTCCCATCGTCAGTTTATCGTCAGAAGTATCTCTCGAAACGTAGCTCAGAAAAAGCTTACGACTCATGACATGATAAAAGCTCTTACATCTATGGCTTCCTTTGAGTCCATAAAGTTCAGAATTTTCAAAACAAGATCTTGTTTGATCATTGACGTTGGCTGCCCATTCGACGCAAGGGTCCAGATAAAAGAAAATGAAAAACTTATCAACTACCAGGACTCGAAATGGGAAGTGTTGAGAATCTGAGGTTGTAATAACTCCAAAGTCATCCTAATCATCACTGGAACCCTTGACACCATTTCAAAGCGTTTCAAGGGCTGACTCAATAACATAAGATTTAAAATTATTTTGAGAACACTGCAGAAAGCGTTCCTGCTAGGAACGGCAAAACTTCTTCGATCTGTGTTTAATATGGGAAGCTACAGGCAATTGCTTGATATTTTACGTAAACAACCAGCAGAACTACATCTTAAACTGTGATATAAACTTAACATAGTAATATTGATAATAATTATCATTAATAATTATTAGACCAAGATTTCCAGTAGCTATCTGAGTAACTTGAAAGTCTGTGATTTATTTTTAATTGCAAAATCATTGCTAGCCTTTACTTCTGGAACCCCCTTCTGATATACCCTAAGTGATAGGTATGTATTTCAAAACTGGATAGAATATTTGGGTATTAACTGCATCATTCTAAACTCTCTTTGTGATTTAGCATTTTTTTTGTGTTTACCTACAGGAGGTTTTGTCAGTATATTTACAGCATCTTCCTGACAGGTAAGTTATCAGTAAGGTTCTAGGAAGGTCGTTTCTTTAAACTTTATTGTAATGACATTTTTACAGCCAGAGCATTTTTACGTTGGATGGCTTCTCTCGTACTTGTCAAATTGTACTGATTTTAATTAATATCGGAATATCTTTAATTGGTTAACTTGCAGTTTCAAATGACCGTTAACTACAGGTTAATGTTGTCTGGTAACCAAAACTTCCAGATACAATATATTTTTCGAAAATAAGTGCTCTGTTTTAATCCTATTTTATTGTACCTGAATGATTACTGGTAATGTTTTTATTGAGTACACTTTGGTTTTTGAGTGAAACAATATTGAACAAATTCTTTACAAGGTCATCTTGCTTCACCTTGATCTTTTACTATTGTCTCCACTACCCACTCCAGCTGCTGTATTACTCCTTTAAAACAGTCAGTTACACTAAATTTTATTTTCACTTGCTTGTCCATGTTTACTCTGCTCATGATTTTCTATGAGTTCTTTTTTTTGTGCATTCAATATTAGAAAGAGATATATTCTTTTATTTGTCAGTTTTAATCTTTCCGTTTGGGCTTCTTGCACTTGGCATTTTCCTTCATGCTGAAATTTCCTTCTTTCTTTTCCAAACCTTTTCCCATCAATATTATTATAATTTATTCCCTCAGTCTACCTTTTCCAATTTCAAAAATCGAATTTTGTATCAGCATGATGTTCTATATCACATAATATCATAATATATTTTGACAACTTAATTTTACTGTACTCAGGAATATTTTTTATGCNTGCTTGTCCATGTTTACTCTGCTCATGATTTTCTATGAGTTCTTTTTTTTGTGCATTCAATATTAGAAAGAGATATATTCTTTTATTTGTCAGTTTTAATCTTTCCGTTTGGGCTTCTTGCACTTGGCATTTTCCTTCATGCTGAAATTTCCTTCTTTCTTTTCCAAACCTTTTCCCATCAATATTATTATAATTTATTCCCTCAGTCTACCTTTTCCAATTTCAAAAATCGAATTTTGTATCAGCATGATGTTCTATATCACATAATATCATACTGTACTCAGGAATATTTTTTATGCATTTATTCAGAGACACAGTTAACGTTTAGCTCCACTAACCACAACACAATGTCTCAATCTAATCTTTAACAACCATAAATCAATTACAGTTTTCGACACCTGTTATAAAAGAGACACGCCGATCTGACTGTTGAACGCGTTATTTGAAATGATCCGCTTAGTGGGAGAGTCGAGTATCATCAAGATAAGAGTATCTAGAAGTTAACAATTTCCTCTTTCTTTCAGTGCCGCAGCCATC
Organism: Morbakka virulenta; assembly: GCA_003991215.1. NCBI lineage: Eukaryota > Metazoa > Cnidaria > Cubozoa > Carybdeida > Carukiidae > Morbakka > Morbakka virulenta. The sequence continues at coordinate 209,974 of RDPX01000037.1, forward strand.
AACCTGAAAGCTTGTAATCACTTTAAACTATACAACGGAAAAGCAGCTGAGGTATATTTACAAAAGTACATTACAGTTACAGATTACCTTTACAAGCTTTTGTTTATTTTGAATAATGGATATCATGAGGATTTGTTGTGAAATATATGCAATCCTATTTAACTTGAAATTTTGCACTATAAATACTCTGATAGTGTTTTGGTGATTTTAGTATTTTGACATATGTCCGTATTTTCTTGCTAATTTTAATATATATTTTTTATGAAATTAGACGCGTCTTTAGATTCTGTATCGCCATTTTCAGCCTGTGATGCACACAAAATTTCACACACCTCCTTCCAAAAAACTTCCTCCGCGACTATAAGAGGCACTTCTGCCTTCATCGAGTAAACCTAATTTGTAAATTTTTGAAACAAACAGAAATACACATTTACTGATCTTTTTTTCCTTCTATTTTCATGGAGGGTTGTTAGGCATTATTATTGTAATGTAATTATGAAAAAACCATATCTTTTTTACGAAACGTTTTTCATGTTTTAATTGTTATTTTTACTAAAAATATTGAATGCCTACTAAACCATAGTTGTTTTAGTTATGATTGTTCTCGGGAGAATACTTTTATTCAACCATTTAACAGTGTTTTGGTATGTGGTTGCCTTGTGCAGATATGTTTTTTTAAGGTTTTAACTTTTTTTGATGCAGGGGAATTTAACCTCTTGTTTATTACGCAGTTGTAGTTATTACCAAAGAACTATTTCTGTTGCGATATAATGCCATTCCAATGATAACGGTAGCTTTCCGTCCTTTCTATATTGCTCGGAGCCTTCTGCATCCCGAAAAGTAACCATAGGGAGCTGGAATTTGTTTCCAATATTGCGATTTATGAAACTTAAGGGAGATTCAATAGTTTGTTTGGTTTTTTTTGTTTTCATCAATTGCACGTTTTTTCACATGGTTCATAAAGTTGAAGTTCGGTTTTGTTAGCCGCTGATTCGGCGGCAATTGTTTACTACTACTAAGAGGATTCCGTATTTTTCATTGTTTTTCTTTTGGATTTTTTTAGATTGGTGGGCTAGTTGGTTTGGATGTCAACTCAAACTGACCGAATTTTCTCGAAAATTAAAAAAATCTGAATAATAATAGATCAAGAAAATAATTGCTTTTTTGGTGGGGTGGGTGGGGGAATTTCTATTTATTTCAAATGACTGCCACAGCAAATTTTGCAGAAAAATTCCTTTAGATTTGTATTTAAAATTTTTTTAACGGTTTTTACTCAGGCTTTAAGAAAGCAAAGAAATAGTCTACTGGAGAAACTAGAAAAAAGTAGTGTAGCAACTAATATGTTTTCAGACTGATTGCAAAATCAGTTTAGCAAAAGGGACAGTTAGCCTTTTCAGATCAGAAATCTGTATACAGATTTTGTTTACCAGGTTCACATAATGAATATAATAATATATAAAAAATCATTGTCTGATGAATATGATAAGAAATGGAGGAAGTTTTTAAGTGAGAAAGGAAGCCTAGTGACATATCAGGAAACTGTTTTGCCTTTTGGATGGTAGTTTATAATATTTCGATTATTAATTACTAACTGATATTATTTGACCTAACAAATTGTGTTTTGGGGGTTTTAATAAGACATGTATTGCAGGTACGATCTTATTTCAGATGAACAATATACAAATAGGGTTGCATTTTGTTCGACTAATTTTCCCCCTTGTACTTTAATAAACGTTGGTTTTTCGTTAGGCTGAGCTTAGAGCCCTTCAAGAAATGGCCTCACCGTCTTTTAGTTATGCAAAGGATTTAATAAAACACAATTTGGTAAGTGTGTTTGCTAACTTTAAAATGTTTATGCCTGCCATATTCAATAATTTGAAAATCAAGATAACAAGAGCTGTAAGTTCACCAAAGCTTTCCGGTATTACATCATCTTTAGTGCGACTAAAAATACATTTTATTTACATTTTATATGTGATTGTTTTGGCTTGTATATAACACTGAAGATGGTGTACTGTCGAAAAGCTTTTGCTGAACGTAAAACTTTTATCGTGATTTTTGAATTACATCCATACTTGCCTTTTCCGACTCTTGGTAAAAATTTGATAATAATTCGCCCAGTCGAAGAAGACACATATAATCGAAGTTAAAATGATATTGCTGTTGATATGTATCGTTCAATGCACATTATTGTTAGAAAGTCAATCTAAATTTTAGTCAGCAAAAGTTGGTCACACAAAATGTAGTCTTTTAGTGCCCACTTCAACTTTCAATCAGTAGATTAATTTTTCGCAAGTAAAATCACTTGTTTTGTAATCTTTGTATTTAATGACTGTATGTCATGCAAAAATGCAAACAATTTCAAAAACAGGCGTTTAGAAATGCCGCTCGTCACATTTAAAAGACAGTCGATCATTTAAATGGCTTCAAATTTTACCATGCAAAAATTTTTTAATTTAATACAGCTTTATTTTGCTGACTTTGAGCCGATTTCATAATATTATACCACAAAAAAAATTTTTTTATTAATGAAATACATAAACTTTCTGTATATAGCGATGTAATGTAATGAAAAAGTGGCATGTTGTTTACACAACTGTTTAGGAAAATGCTTCATCAACTAGTTGATTGTTAACTTTTTTCTTAAGTTTTATAGTATTCAATTATTTTTCCTTATATTTCTTGTAAAAATTGCTTATATTTCCATACTTGCCCGTTAAAGGTTTAGTGGGGTCCTGTAAAATTGCCTCCTTCCTTCCTCATCGATAAGCTTGTATATGTAGACAATAACTACCTATATTATTTGTAGAATGTATATAATACTTGGAACAAAATGTTGCTGGGAAATAAGTCTTTCCAGAGACAATATTTGATACACTAACAATTGATTGCTTTGAACTGGACCGTCAAGAAATACGTTGTCAAATTGATGGAAGTATCATTTTACCAAAAAGTATCTTAAACATGATATATGCTCCAAATTGTATGATTCCCAGATTTTTTTGCTTTTCTATAGAATTTGCAATTTTGAAATATAGACAAATATAACATAAATGCAGTCAACTCCGGTAGATGGTGAACTTACCTTAGAAATGGTGTGACTAGCAATTGAAGAACAAAAAGCGCTTTTGGTCAGTTTTTTATCGTTAGTAGCGAGATAAATAGCCTTTAGCACAAGCCCTGAAATGCTCGACGTAATGTTTGATAAGAGGTATGTTTTAGAGATTTCGTTACCTTTTCTTTTATCCGCCACCTAGCCTATTTTCAGGGTCATATGAGGATCATTGTTAACTATTTTACACCCTCATTTCTCTTTCTGGTCCTTTGCAATCGTCTGGTAATCCCAGGACCACGCGTTTGGCTGCCTGGATGTTACCCTCTCCATCTTTTACTTACCTTACTGTTACCCACCTTAAAATCTTGCCTTGATAAATAGTGTTCCTTAAGTCTGTCAACGTTGCAACGTGGCCACACTTCGCCCTGTTTTCTCACAACTCCATATTTACATAGGAAGATCCATATGGTAATTTTACCACCAGAAATCTGTTACTTCTAGGTTTTGCTAACTTTTTTTATAGATATACATAAGTATTTTACGTTTGTGTAGCATTGACACCGTGTTTGTTGCAGAGGGACGAAATGTAGTAATATGGAACTATCAGTAAAATATAAAGCTTCTTTGAGGCACTTTAAAGAACTAAACAATATGAGTTTTAAAGAAAGAATTAACTTAGTGCACCCACACTGTATTTCCAACTTTTCGAGTTCAATTCTGGAAGCGGGGAAAAAATGTCTTCATACCCATATACCTGTAGAACTTGTACATCTAGAAAAGAAGACGTTTGCACAACTCCCAAGGAGACTAATTCTGGGTTTTCACTGGCTTTGGTCCTCATATTTTACCGTCACAAACAGAAAGCTTTTCATTTGTCATAACTGACCATAAGTACACGGTTTCTCTCTTCTTTTCGTTTACCAGAATGTCTTTTTGTATCCCCACATTGTAGCATATTCTGGTTTGTTTAGCTCATTCTTTTAATAGCGTATGTTAAAATTGGCCTGCAGACTTGGGACAGAATTCTAATTAAGTAACCCGAATGTAGAAAGTAAATTTACTTGTATAAGTGTCATATGATATATGTGAACCTTGATGCGTATATTCAGGCATTGTTCACTTTCAGCGTATACTTTTTACCCTTAATACGTGTGCCCGATGTGTTTTTTAAAGCCTTTTTTATTTTGTTTTGTTGTTACTATAAGACAGTTTCCCGTGTATATTCTTTAGGTGGTATTCAGAAGTGGAGAGGGAGCACTGCAGGTGTTGCCGCCTTTATTAGATGCGCTTCCGGAAGCAAGGCTTAATCTCGTGAGTTTTCATTTGTGTTCCTGTTTGTGTTGCACTGCTTTATTTGTTTTATCGCGTTTTAGTTAGTCTTTGTTGAAACGGGTAAATAGTTCTCTAGTTTTATTTCTTGATCATTTGAAAGTCAAAACATTAAATCGTGTATAAAATAATTGGAACTCGGAAAATATGGATGTATTTAGACTTCTTAATTGTGAAAAGTCAAATTTTCTTCTTTTTTTTTTAACAATATCGTCGTTAATCACTGTCCGGCCGATGGTTTTGTAATAAAATAGATACTACTAGCAGCCAATATGAGCATAAAATCTAAGGCCAAAATTTAATCGCTTAGAATAGAATTGGATTTTAACAGGAAAGAAGGAGAATAGAAACAATGATAATGGAAAAGTACCAGCCCAAAGGAGTACTAGGGCTAAAAAAGATGTTTTTGTTTGACTTTAAGAAGGCTTTCTGCCGGATACTATTAAAGCAACTTTATCTTACGCTAATCCTAAAAATAATTGATATTGATTGGGGTGACCATAGACCATCTGTCTACCTACAAATGAAATAAGGCTGGACAGTTCAAAAGAGCAGGCGGGCCATATGCCCATTGCTAACTGGATGAAAAATAAGATTAGGAGTAGCATGAATATTTTTATCCAGTTAGAAGTAAGGGAGCCAATTAAAAATACGAAAGAGGAATTGCGAGAGAAGTTATTAGTCAGTCTCTTTTGTAGATGTTATGTACATGGTAGCTATTACAGGAAATTCAGCTGTTGACTGCAGAAAGAGAGAGACAGAGAGAGACAGACAGAGAGAGAGAGAGAGAGAGAGAGAGAGAGAGAGAGAGAGAGAGAGAGAGACACGCACACACACACACACACNCCCATTGCTAACTGGATGAAAAATAAGATTAGGAGTAGCATGAATATTTTTATCCAGTTAGAAGTAAGGGAGCCAATTAAAAATACGAAAGAGGAATTGCGAGAGAAGTTATTAGTCAGTCTCTTTTGTAGATGTTATGTACATGGTAGCTATTACAGGAAATTCAGCTGTTGACTGCAGAAAGAGAGAGACAGAGAGAGACAGACAGAGAGAGAGAGAGAGAGAGAGAGAGAGAGAGAGAGAGAGAGAGAGAGAGACACGCACACACACACACACACACACACACACACAGAGACACACACAGAGAGACAGACAGACAGACAAATTTTTATTTAATGCATATAATGCATGTTTTTGTTATTTTGTGTATTCACAGCTTTTAAAGATCATTGGTGTTAATGTTTATTTGACTTTTTGAATATTTTTTATTTCACTGATAGGGTATAAATTTTTGTAGCATTTATTTACCGCGTTTTTGCCATTGTTTCATTTTTTGGTGCTTTTGCACTGATACTGTAAGTTTTATTTCAAACAACTGAGAACGTGTTGTGCTCGTAAACAACTGTATCAATTTTGGTCTCCGTACTGGCTAAAGTAGGACCTTGTTATTTCAAAGAATGATTGGAGCCTTCATTGAAGATCCCTGCTCATGTATAAAGTGGTAAGTCGTTGACTGATATTAGAAGGAGTGCGCCTTTAGTTGGCACATGGTACTTTTAAAGTAATGGAATTCAAAAAAATTATTCCAAATGTGTGTACTTATTGAAAAGGATTGGTCTTTTCTTGTATGGCGATGACTCGACTGTGTAACGATAGTTATCTTCATATTAGCTGTAGTAAGTATCAGCTTGTATGACATATCACAGTGACAAGAAACAAATTGATACTTTGAGTTATAATATTCCCTCTTTTTTATTGTTATTGTTACACCACTCTGATATTAGTCTTCTGTTACAGGCATTCCTTTTTCTCTGCTACTCAATGAAAGAAAACATTTGTTTTTATTTTATGCATTGTAAATAGTGATAGCTCTGCTTAATTCTTTCTTTTCATTGCTTGCCAAATTTTGCAGGTCATTTATTATCTTCGACAGGGTAAGTTTTGGGCATGCTCTTGACATTGTTTTATTGTATTGTATTTTGTTGGCGAATTATAGTAGAGCCTTCGATAGTAGAGTCTCTGAAATAGAAAAGCATAAGATCAATGGATATCACGACTTGAAGTTAGAGCTTGCAAGTATTTGGGGTATGAAAAAGGCTCAAGTTAGCCCTGTAGTCGTTGGTTCACCAGGTACTATTTCTAAGAAACTTGAAAACTGGGTAAAGAATCTGGGATTCCATGTAGATATCGCACCAGCTCAAAATTTTGCCTTGTTAGGAACAGCTTGGATCTTCCGGACGATATTTGACTTGTGGAATGTGAAAGAAACCTGTTGGCCCCAGGCTAATTGTTATAGCTCGCCCAAGAAGAAAATATTGCCAATTCCACCATTCCACTACCCAGAGCAATAAGTAAAGTTTCAAGTAATTTAATATAATAATAATAATTTAATATTTAGTAGTAGTAGTAGCAGTAGTAGTTATGGTGATGGTAAAATTTGCAATAGTAATAATAGTAGTAGTCGTAGTAATAGAAACAGTAATAGTTGTAGTTGTGATAGTGTTTTTTCGTGGAGCTAATTTAATCGGGAGGGAACCATCTGCAAAGACATTATTGTTATGGACCACTAAGGTTTTGAGAATGGTACATCCATTTTGGTACAGTTACAGATATTTACCTCTACCATTGGTCAATAACTGTGAATCGCCACCAAAGGGTTCACAGTAGCCATGACGGGGACGGGGGCCTTACCAAGTTAGTATCAGAGATTTGGGACTATTATTAAAGCAGGTAGAAAATTTTGAATATTTAGAAACAGTGACAGACAGAATAGGCGAAGAGGCATAGAACATTACAAGTAACTTAAGACAAAGTGGAGGAATTCTGGTAAAATGTCAATTGAAAATGGCAAAATCTACGACATTAAAGGAAACTTTTGCATCATATAGTCATTGGACACGTAGTGCTGAGTAGATCTGAACCTGAGAGTTTAGAAAAGTTCATTTTTTTTTATACCAAATGGAAATAGAAATGTTAGGACGAAGTAATGTTATTAAGGAGAAGGGTAATGTTATTTAATAAAATGAAAAACGAAAATATTAGAAACGATATGAAGGCCGTCGTTGTTTTGAAAGCTTTGAAAATTTATGGTTACGAATTTAGACAGGATGTGTCGAAAGAGTTAGGTGGAATCAAGGAGAAAGAAAGGCAGGATGGGATAATGTGAAGACAATATTCTCTGACCCCTGATGCTACAGACAATAGTCTTTAAAAAGATTAATCATAAAGTATTGGAATTCGTTGCTGAACCTATGATAAAAGATAGCAAGAGCTGTTCCTTTTTGTCCTCATTAGCAAAATGTCATTTGTATTGTATTATAACGATGTTTTCTCTTAATTAATTAGACTATAGCCAACAAAAGAGTTAAAAAGTGTGGCGTAACTAAGGTGAAGCAATGTCTTTAGCCAGTAAACCAGGTGCAATTGCCTTGTTATTATACACTTTTTCTTTGTGTTTTTTCTTAATCAAGATGATACTGTTGAGGCATACAATTTAATCAAAGATATCGAACCAACTGCACCAAGTGAATATATATTAAAAGGTGTTGTGAATGTGTCCTTGGGACAGGAACAAGGCTCGGTATGTTGTCTAACTTTGTTTACTTTACATTTGTTCCCATTTAGACATTTATTTTATTCATTTTGAAGTGATATCTAAAGCTGCAATTTTTTATTGTGCAAGATTTCTTTTCTTTAAAATTTGAAAGGAATACAGTAATGACTAATCATTAATTTTACGATGCTAGCGGTACCCGTCGCGAACACACCACAACTGTAGAAATGCCATGCTATTCGGGGTTTTTTCTTCGTTCAAAGCAAAATATGTTAACTGTAAATGGAGCAATCTTTGCTTTCAAACGTTAATTCTAAACGGTGCAACTTATAATTCGATCATAAATATATTTGAAGGTCTTCGGTATTCAAGGTCCAACATTGAACAATTAAAATACATTCCTCTGTGTTAGTCTCCTACATTTTGTAGTGATGTAGTGTCATGTGTTGTGGATCACATAGTTTACATTGTACTACGTTTCGAGGTCATTAACGCATTAGTTTGGTGGAAAGTTATGATAAGAAAACCCAACATTTTTTGGAGGTGCATGTACAAATAAAGCCCAAACTTTTTACTTAATCAAAAGTTTTCATCAGTTCGATTTCCCGACAGTGGAGAAATGTATCTGTCGATATGTGACTGACATTAATTTCCTGTTAGAAGGTAGACATTAAAAATTTGTAATGGATATCTATTTTTTAAACACCTTTAATGTGAGCTAATGTTTTAACTTGCAAGTTTTTGTCAGATTTTAGCAACCATCCCGTAGTGTGCCCCATACTATAAATGTAAAATCATCGGTAAGTAGCATCCAGGTGACACGACCAACCGTGGTACGACCTCGGAATGGTCATATCTACAGAGTGATAGCGTTATCAATGTTGACTGGTATGCTCGAGACTGTATTTCATATAGATGAAATATATTTGCCTTTGGTGAATGGCCCTGATCCTGAGGAAATCATTCAATGAGACTTTTACTGTACCTGTTAAATTTATTTAACCAGAAAACTTAAATAAAGAGTTCTTAGCCCGCCCTAACCATCACCTTAGATAAAAATGTATCTTCTTACCATTATGTTATCCTCCCAATGCTGAAGTCATTCCTTTACACTAGTGTTTTCATCCTTGATGCCTTGTCTGACCGCTGCTGCTTTAATTTTCAATTTTTTTTAGGGAGGCCTGGACTAAAATCTTTTTGTTTTTCTTGAGTTTATGTAAACCATGAATATCGCTTTGGTTATTTTCTTAGAGAGAGCATATGAAAATTGCGCAACAGTATTTTCAATTGGTTGGTGGATCTGCAAGCGAATGTGGTATGGGGACTATTTCTCTAATTCAGTTGTCGTTACGTAGTTTTATTTATCTACAACGTTAACAACTCTGGTACTTGACGTTCTTGCCGAGGCGATTGGAACTGTCATACTGTCATACTATCATACTATCGATGGCGCCTGAAATGGTGTGCCATATACTAAGACACAGTTGATATTGGTTTATATACAGCAACATCGATTGTTGTAGATAGGGACGGAACTTTGTAATAAAGGGACCAAAAATAAGAGACTTTCTTAAAAACATGTTAGCGGATGTTGAAACAGAGATTAGTGCTACAACAATCAAATAATGTCATGGTACTCAAGTAAAGGCAATGTATCAGTTAAAATGAAATGAATACCAAAAAAATACAGGGCACGTGTTCAACAAAGAAGTTAAGGCTTTTCAAGCTTGTATGAAAAGATTATAATTTCTCATGTACGAAAAGTAAAACTGATTTATGAAAGAAGAATTATTGTAGACTATTAAAAAGTAGGAAGTTTGTCTTTTAGCTAATTTAGCTTATAAAGCTTATATATAGCTTATTTATAGCTAGAACACAAGGATTTTGTTCGGGTATGGTGCTATTGATCTTCTAACTCATAAATGTCTTTGCTTTAACTTAACGAATGTATGAGTTACAAAACTAATGGTGTAATACCCAAACAAAGCCGCTGTTCCCAAGCTCGACTTTTAAGGATAGCTTTTACTTTGTATTATTTTTCTTTGGGATTCGAAGATGACAGTTTCAGCTCTGCACTCCTACTCAGATGTAATCTATGCGTAGCTCCGGACAGAACTGTAGATGGATTAGAAGATGGTAAAATACACGTATTCTCTTAAGCAATCAGAGAGGCATGCTTACCATAAAATTACCAAAGAGAAATGACCAGTAATCAATTAGTACTGGTTCTATTTGCAATCGTGTGCTCCCATGCCCTAGATATTTTGTGTGGTGGCAGGGCTTTTTGTTTCGTGCATGTGATGACACGTATATATTGAAACTTGCGTGTTGGTCACAGTACTAGTCCCGCTTTTTAAACATGAAAGTTCCTTTTTACAATTGATAATTCGCAATACATGGGCATGATACACTTGCAGATTTTTTTTATGGTCACGTGACAGATGCTCATTTACCTCACGGGAAACCGTGTTATGGGAAATATTTAGAACAGGGTGGCAAGTCTTAGAGAAATAGTTACCGTAATAAACTAGTGACATCGAGGTAGGCTGCACGTTACCAAAGGGAAAGACATTAAAGAGTAGAATTTAGTAAAATGACCTAGCAAGACGATGAAATAGACGCCAAGTTGAGTTCATTTTTGTCCAATTTTAATGGTGAGATCAGTTGCTTGTGTCAAAACCTTGTGTCATGAATACGATGATGTGAGGGACATTTTCCCGTTTAGCAGTAGATAATCAATGGACCTCAAACGAGACAGAGGTTCTCCTTTATCAATTTGTTGAAAAATTTGTTTTTGTTTTCAGTTCAAGGCCGAAATTTGAAATCTGAAGTCAATATTCATGCAACTATGTTTCGTTTAAGGAGTTTGGCATTTTCAGTTGCCACTGAGAATCGATAAATTTCACTTCATTGATTTCTATTTGTGAATTTGTTATAGATACTATACATGGACGACAGTGTATGGCATCCTGTTTTTTTCTTTTGAAACAATTTGAGGACGTTCTTGTTTATCTAAATTCGATAAAGGTAGGTTTTCTTCTTTTGATACATTAAATATTCATTCATATCCTCAGTCCCGCTTTATTATAGGGCTCTTTGCATTGCTGTCATAAATAAGGCCCTGCGTTTTTTCTTACAGGTTTTCACAGTATTCACAACAGGTCGATATCCATATTATATGAGAAAACTACCAAGTATAAGTGAATTGTTCTTATTTAGTTGCTGCTATGAAGAGTACATTAATTTCACATATTGGCTTGACATTGTAACATAACTTTCAAATTGAACGTAATTTTCTTCCATTAAAAGAAATTTCTCATCAAGAATTCATTCCTGTTCTTGAATTTACTCAATACTTAGTATTTGGCTGGAATATTTTATCTGTTTTGTACTTTATTTTGTTTGTCACTGTTATTACCGCTACCCGATTATTTTCTTCAAAAGCTGACAGATGTTGAGCAAGCAACTTCGAAATTCCAAGGAGCGTTATTTAATAATTGCTACGTTCTCTAAAAACACCCATTGCATATAGACAATAACGATGTGCTTTCTCAAAGTTGTTATTCTTGCAAAAGTTGGGAACTCACTAAATTACTTTGCTGAAATACCTGTAAAGGTATGATTGCCTTCTACGGCCATGTGGAACTTAAGATTAAAACACCTTGAAGCTGTATTGGCAATTTCCTTAAAATTGGCATTGCATCATATAAAAGTATATTGTTATTTATGCTCTCAATAAAGGAAAAATATTTCCTTTATTGACAGCTGATGAGCCATGTTCAAACGAGGATTTGTTGTATTCAGAAAGCTATACGTTATTAAAGGTGACGTGATGTATTTGTGCGGTAGTCCAGAGGTTACGCGTTCGACTCCCCGTGTGCGAAAAACCATTGGATCTCGCAAAATGCCACTTTTTGAGAGCATAAAGGACGTCTGGCCAAGCATTTCCTGAATATTTTAGGTGACTACTTGACCCTGTCCAAGATGAAGCAAAACTGAAAATAAAAAAAAACAAAAAAAAATTTAAAAAAATTGAGCCAGTACATTCCGTAAACGGACGAGGCCATGTAAAACAACGCGAATATCACTTTTCAACGTTAGACTAAACATACAGAGTTAACTGTGCTGATCGACTCAGGCTCATAGATACAGTTCATGCAAGTATAATGGCTATTTTCAGTCAAGAGATAATTTTACTCATGGCTAAACAACAAAAGTAACTGCATGCTTATGAGATAGAGCTGACTGAGATGTTATCATCTAAATAAACAAAGTACCTGGTGGCACCTAAAAAGCAAGGAGAAGTGCTCATGTTATACCACCTGTAAACGTTGTTTAATTTGCTAATCTGGATATGCAACGATAGATTCATTTGAGAGTTAGACTACCTGTAAGGGTCATGTATTTTTATGTATTTGTTTATGTTGGGGTTTTTTGTTGTTTCATGTCTAATCTTATGTGAACTATTGCTTTTTTCCAGAGTTACTTTTACAACGATGATTCATTTAACTTTGACTATGCACAAGCGAAAGCTGCATCAGGGAATTTCAAGGAGGCGGAAGAGGTGATAACTCTGCGATACTGTGTAGTTTAATTATTATGGGATTTTTATTTCCTTTAGATGTTATATCGAAACAATTTATTGTATTACGACAGTGTGCAGTTTTGTTTACTTGCTTAACTGTTTACTTCTTTTTTATTTTGTACGTGTTTGTTTATATGAATGAACGTTTCAGTTTTCAGTTGCTGATGGTGAATTATCTGGCGGATGGATGACAAGTTTAATTCATTCAGAAGGAATGTCGATTCTGCTTTTAAATGTTGTAGTCTTTGGTGATCATTGTTGTTAAAGCAGAAATATAGTAGAATTGATTCTCATGCCCTGTATATTCCTTAATGGAGAAGATATCCACCTATCATTTTTATAACACATAAAACGTCATAGCAATCTGAAAATGTAATTTTAATTGGTATCAACGTCAACTTGTGAAAACGAAGGAGTGCACTAGACACATCATAGAAGCTGAATATAGTCCAAGATGTTCCCAATATTGTAGATAATCCGTAACTAGCTAAATACGAAAACAAGAAGGGGATGAATGATAGAGTTGCGCTCAAGAAGCCTCCCCCCCCCTTTCTAGCACCGCCTTTCGCAAGCAATATGAAAGTTCCTAATTTTAAGCGATGACGAAGATTTATAAATCAGTGATATCAATATCAGTATCAATCAAAGTTGGTAACAAGGCACAAGAGTATAGGCTTATTTTCTTTGCTATTTGGTATTATATTTTAAAAATTAAGTCAATAAATAAATAAATAGATAGTTAAATAGATGAGTAGATAAAGTTGATAATTTTTACCTGTAATCCATTAAAGAGTGAAATAGAAGCCCCAGAAATGCACATGGCAACATTGTCACATGGGAAAAAAAGACCTCTATCATGGAAATACATGACTTAATACCAAAACATAGGAGCTTTTTTGTATTTAAATAATAGCTCGAGGCCAAATACGTCAATAATTAATTACCCATTAGTTTATTCAAATCTCGTTTTTGCTACAGCAACGGCAGAAGTACGGTTGATGGTATCTTCTTCCGATGTCTAATGATGAAGAAATGTGAAAAAAGTGGCTGAGATTGCATATCGTCTTTAACTGTGTAAATCAGAAGCTTCTTTCCACCATCTTAGGAAAGTTTGGATGCCCTATTACTTTTGTCAAAATTATCAAGGCGCCGTATTCTGAAGTGCATGCTAGACTGTGTGAAGACAGTGAACTCTCCAAAGTAAAAGAGTACACCTGTTGCATTAAGCAAGGGTGCAAGCTAGCACCCTATTTACATTATACACTACGATCATGCTGCACCTTGCCTTTAAGAAAATAAACTCACAGTGCAGTTCCATTATTGTTTTCAGATTTGACACTTGCCGAAAAACGAGAAGCCCAGTATGCAAATGATGTCGCCATTTTTGAAACGTTATCCGTGTATTGAAATTTGTCAAATCAACGAAACAAAACCCGTGAATGAAGCGGTAAGGTGAACAGGTTGACTTCTTTATTGATGTAAAAAAGGTTGGATAAAGCACAGCGCTTCAAATACTAAGACAAGTTTTGTCACCAAAGACTAAGTTAGATGAAAAGATAACAGTATGGAATCAGGCTGCACCATCAGGCAAATAAATAATATGCATGTTTATAGACTCAAAATTCAAGCCAAGAAAACACAGCAAATTTGTGGGTTTCAGCTTGAATTTTGAGTCTATGTACGTACAAATTTTCGGATAACACATTTATATTGTATATTTTGAAGCTTTCAACTGGAAAAGGTTTTTATATTCTAATGGCTTTAGAATTAGTCAAACCATTGTAGAAATACATGTTACTGGCAGTCTCATGTGGCAAGAGATCATTCGGATTACCATGGATAGCCATAAAAACGGGACAGTAGTTAGGCTTTGCTGAGGAACTTGCCTACATTTATGGTAAATATGCGAAAAATAATCAAATAGGTCCTGGTATTTAAGCAGGCGGGAGTCGGGTTAGGAAATGACTTCAAGTGGAGGATAAGATATATTAGACTGCTTGCTTAAATCACAAAAGGTAAAAGGTTATTCAGTGTTTATGTTTACGAATATTTATGTTTTTGTGCAAACTGGTAGGTCACTGTACTTGGTTGTAGACTTTTTGTATGAAAACTATTTCAGAAACCTGATTTATTTCCGCTGTAGGTTTTCCTTCTCATCCAGTCAGAGAAGATAAAGGGTGATTACATATACACGAGTTGGCTTGCAAGATGTTGTAAGTATATTTGTTTCACAATGGTATGGCTTCACTTGTTGGACATTTTAATGATATCCAATATTACAGTTCTTATAATCAAAAGCGCTATCGAATTAGATTTTACTACAATATCGCGATAGCTAAATTTTAGCGAGTTTTAAAGTAACAATTAGAGTTCGTTGACCGCTGATGTTACTCGGGGCTTCTACAAACTCCTTGTATTCTAATTGAACTTATAGAACAGTCTACTACAAGATACAGGTGCACATTAACATATTCGATCCAAAAGCGATAAGCATCCCTAAAAGAACTGAAAGAAGTTGTTAAGATGTATATTCGAGGTAGCACTAAATCAAGTTTGTAAGAACATGGAAATAATGAAAATATGAGAAGCCACCTGCTTAAGTGCTTTGTTTGAGAGGAAGTGATTTGTCTGAAAGGAAGTGAATTTAGACTGGAAAGTGCTGAAGGAATGAGAGAAATGCCAAAGAAAGGATTGGACCCCGAGATCTTGAAATACTAGTTTGGCGCCTGGTCGGTTAGTCTGTCTCGTGGAAAGAAAGGCCTCTTTAGCCTTGCTTTACAACTCTTCTAGATATGATTTCTCGACAAAAACACCAGTGGTAGTGTCACATCATCACCATGTCTCTCTTGTGAGAGCATTCTGTGGCAGAGGGTTTGCTGTCGCTCCCTTTAATACCACCCCATCACTGAATAGTTCAATCAGTCGCTGATGGTCTGCGTCTAGGTGATAGTTTCGGATATCTATTCGTTTTTTCCTATGGCCTGTTCAGTGAAACGAATGTACCCGGCAGACCTTTAGTGATCAGGGGATGCAAAGCATCTCCGGACCCAAGGCTGACTACATAACCGAGACTGTAGACACGAAATGTTGTAGTAATGGCTCTACACAGGCCCGGAATAACCTGTTAATCTTCAAAAACACTCTCTATTTGGTTTTCAGTAATACTAGAGGCCTTAGTTCCAAGTTTTCTTCTGTAAAAACTTTTACTGACGCACCTCACATTCTTACACTGTGGGAGACAAGCATAGCAGTATTTACCTTCTGTTTTATCCTTGTTAACCTTATTAACCGTGCTAACCTAATTAACCTTCTCTTTTTTATCTCTTTTTTACTTTTGTTCCTAAGCACTGTACAGTTTCATCGTTACCTCCTTTTGGATCATCTTCTCATGCGCTTGTCACTGTTTAGGTAACTGTTTCAAATCTTGTTGACAAGTCCTACCTTCCTAAGACTTTTAAATTTAGCCAGGCTGACTGGGATGGAATTCGTCAGTTTTTTAATGATATACATGGAATTTAATCTTTGGTAAATCAGCTTCTGATCTGCAAAAATTGAAAGTATGGGTAAAAGTTGGTATTGAAACATTTGTACCTAGCCGTAGGTTAGTCAAACCTTAATCTCCGCCATGGTTTAATGCTCGTTGTTCTTCTGCCACTGCCCATGGTAAACATGTCTATGTTCAGTTTTAACTTGTTGGAACTCCTAAATCTCGTGGTTTTTTTCAGACGGTCCAGCAATGCTTGTAAAAGGGTAATGTGAGATGCTAATTCTCGGTATGTTAAGCGAGTTTGAAAATCGACTTTTAATCAGACTTGGATGTCGAAATCTGTGTAAGGCGTACAATATTATTTTGAGTCCTGGCAAGTCGGTTATTCTTCCACTCTTTGGTGCTGTTCGATTTTCTCTTTCCTCTAGAGAAAAGACTGATGTTTTTGTTAGATTGTTTACCACCAATGCCTTCCAAATTGACACTGGTGTTTTTTTGGCAGAGTTTCCTCGGCAAATTGACCAGAATTTGGACTCTGTCATCATAAAATCCAGGGTTAGTTGCAAACATTATTTACAGGCTTGATCAATCTAAAGCTCATAGTCCAGATTTGATTCCGGTAGGTTTTTTTGAAATAGCGTGCTTATGAACTGTCTTCCTTCCTGTCCAGCCTGTTTAAAGTTTTCCTATTGGAATCTTGTTTTCCACCATCCTGGAAAGTTTCTAATGATGTTCCTGTCTTCAAGAATGCAGGTGACCCATTTGATTTTCGCAAATATCGACCTGTAAGTCATCTTTCTGTCATTAATAAGGTCTTTGTATGACTTAGGTCTTTGTTGATGTTCAATACCGGTTTTGAGGATCTCGCTCCTTTGCTGAACTTTTGATTGTAATCACGGAACATATCAATAGGTTTAAGGATAAGTCGGGTGAAAGAAGACCTTTAGTGCTTGGTATTTCCAAGGCATTTGACAAGGTATGGCACTCTAGCTTCCTTCATAAGCTTTTTGGTTATGAAATTTGTGTAAGGATTTTTGGAATCCTCTCCTTTTCTCAGATCGTAAAATGAGTGTCACATTAGCTAAAATTACATCTGATGAGCATTTCATTAACTTTGGCGTTTCACAAGGTTCTATTCTTGATGCGAGTCTCTTCGTTCTTTACAACTTCAGTTTATAAACTTCTATGCTGATGAGACTACCCTGTGCTCTGGCATTGACCAGAAAGTAATTCAGCAGAAACAAGTTAAACTTGCGGAAGCTTTGAAATCTGACCTTCAGGTTGTAAAATAATGGGAAAGAAAATGACTGAGTTCTTTCAATACGGTTAAAACTTACCTGATTTCATTCAATAGAAAGCTAAGCCCTTATCGCCTTCTGATATTCATGCAATATCATTCCGACGTTAACTCTGGTGAGCTTGCCTCTTCTCTTGAGGAATGTTCATCAACGAAATACCTTGGTTTGTCATTTCCTCCAGATACGTCTGTTGGGAAGTTTGCTTTTAAAGGTTGGTTCTTTGTATCGTGCTAGAAATTATCTTATACCCAAGGCCATCTCGTATCTCTATAAATTTACCACCAGCCCTTGCATGAAATACTATTGCCATGTCTAGACAGGTGCTGCGTCATCTTATCTTGATATTCTTGATTGATTTCAGATTTGATAGGTCCAAATCTTGCTGCTACTCTTCAACTTTTGTGTCATCGATGCAAAGTTGCTTGTCTTAGTGTTTTCCTCTGGTATCGTCATGGGGAGTGTAATGGTAAGCTTTCCAAGTGTGTTATATCTCCTGTGACTTTTTTTGAACTTTTTGGGTTTTGTCATATCTTCACAGCTCCGTACACCGAGTGGCATTATGCCTTGTTTGCTTCTTAACGATTGAAAAAAACGGCAAAAAAAGTGATTGATAGTCTAGATGAAGACAGATAAAAGAAAGGCAAGAGTTTAAAGTGAGTAAATTTTAGCACAATCAATTACAGTTTAAATAGTAAAAATGTATCTTCTGGAAAACTCAACTATAAATTAGCATTCGTAAAGATTGGAAGTACCTTGTTTAAATAGGCAGCTGACTGTTTCGGTAAAGGCAGAGTTACCAAGTTTCACTTTACGGTGTATATGACCGTCAATTGAGAGTAAACAATGAGATGCCTCTATACTAATAAAAGTACTAATGTAGAAAATAAAAGCTTGTTTTTTAATGGTTCTCATGCCGGTTTGGATTTTCTTTAATACACGCATATACTTAGTATTTACTTTGCTTTTTCCAATGCATTTTTCCCCTTTATTTTACTGCCCAAATTTATTTGTAGATATTATGAATAGAAAGGCACGGTTAGCCTGGGAGCTGTACCTCAAAATGGAAACTTCTTCTGAGTCATTTAGTTTACTTCAACTGATAGCAAATGACTGTTATAAGGTATAATATCCGTTACAACATTGTACATTTTCAGTTTTATTTTATTTTTTTACCAAATAACTTTTTTAAACATGTACTCTAGACAATATCTATGAAAAGAAGGTCAAATGGATTTCGCATCAACAGTATGCTATTGATTATTTTAATGACTGATGGCATTTTAATAGGTGTTATGATGCACAGAAACATATTTTTGAAACTAATGGCACATTGTATCGTAATAGTAGTCAAATGATAGACTGGTAGCTAGTCATTTGCAAGGGTTTTCAGGTTTAATCCCCGTCATGGAGCAGGAAGAACTGCAGCCATTTTGAATTTCCAATTAAAATAGCAGGCTGTTGAGCCTGTATATTTTTTCAAAGATATAATTTGAAGGCATGTGAAAAGAATTTTAGAAGATGAAAATCAGATTGTAGCACCAGGCTGCATCATTTTCACAGAGGTGGCCTTTGCGTTGCTAAGGATAAATGTCATGAAAACTAACACATTGAGTTAATGTAGAACGTCTTTTAGGCTAAGATGGTTTGTGATTTGGAGAGACCAATGATATGGGCAAGGTGGTAAAATATACGTAAGACGCCTTATCTTTTTTGCGATTGCTTGGCAAGGTCGGATATAGAATTTTCAAATTTCGAAAGGCGGAGGGATCCGGAATTCGAGAGTCATTTCTATTACCAATGCTGCTACTTTATCATTATTCATGGCAGGACCAACACACAGCAAACCCAGGTGAATGCATGAATATCTTTATGAATTTCTGCCCTAACGGGATCCTGACAATGCTAAAAAAATGTAGACAAATTTTGTAAGTCATGCAAAAGCCAGGGCTTGAGCACCCTGTAAAGGTCATTATATCTGCTTAAGTGGACCAGTGTCTTTGGTTTAAAACCACAGTCACATGTAACAGTACTCACAGGTAGCATGGTTAGATCCACAGTATTTATTTCGTGTGTCACTCCCGATGGTTTTGTGTTTAATTGAAAAGGTTTTCATAAGTAATCTAGATATTGCTGTAGTTCAAATGGCTGACCTTTATTTTGCCCTTTATCAAACATTTCAATATCCCCGAAGTTGCTTGTTCTCAAAAGAGAAGTGCACCCTCACTCAGCAGAAAATACCCACACTGAAAGTCGAACTCCACAGAAAACTAGGTAACAGATAAGGACATGGAAATTGTCAGGTATTAATTGAAAGGCATTTAAAAATAAAAGAGGAAAGTGGAAAATCATGGGTAGAGGCAAGTCAAAAATTGTGGTCAGGCGTGTGTGTGCCCCATAACCGAAATATGAGATCCTTTACACTAGGTCATTCTTTTTTTAGTAGTCTGTAATATATTTGTGACAGTTATTTTGAGATTATTAAAGAAGGCTGTGAAAGAAAAAAAGTCTGCAGTCACTTTCTGTGTAAACTAATCGGTGCTTGATGTAAGGATATTATCCATTGGCGTATCGTAAAAGTAAGTATATATATACAAATATATGGAAAAAAGAATACTTCATGATTAAAACTCCTTTTCTCTTCCCAGATGGGACAGTTCTATTATGCAGCAAAAGCTTTTGACGTGTTGGAACGCTTGGACCCAAATCCTGAGTACTGGGAAGGAAAAAGAGGTGCTTGTGTTGGTATATTTCAAATGATTATTGCGGGACATGAACCAAGGTATTACTTTTTCCCCCTTCACATTACAAGCACTTAAGTAATTATCATTGAGACATTTATTCGTAGTTAGTCTGAATTAAACAACACTTTTTTCGTATTCGTGTGCAGTGACATTAGTCCGTAAAACATTTCAGTTTATTTATGTCCCCGTTTAGGTCACCCTTACATTTTGTTAAGATTTCCAAGAATTATTTCTTTAAGGGCATCTGTCTCCCTTGCATGACTATGTAAATAGATAACTTTATGAAACTTTGAACCCTGTAAATGAAGTCCTTGAAATCTTTCAATTAATGCTTGTAAAAGTGAATATTGCAAAGTAAATGTATTGTTAAGATCGTAGTCAGCATGACCAACGAGAGAAGACGGAGCGGAAAAGAATACAGGGTAATACAAAGTGCAATACAAAATTGAAATTAGTCCAGTGGACCACAACGTTTTTACTAGTTTATTTCTGGTTAGTCATTGATATCGTGTCAAATACGTTAGAAGCCCATAGCTTTTTTGAATAGGAGTCTAGTAATTTGCATGATACTGCCCTGGTCTTGATCCTGGGTCTTGCACAATTGTTGAAATGTTCCCGAATTTGTTTCTACTGTCATTGTCTTTAATGTGAACAACTGCATTTAGACCAGTAACCAATATTTATTGATTGGAACCAAGTGCTGAATTTTGTGTATAAGTCATTCCAGGCAAAACGCTTAAAACGTTCTCCTGTAAAATTAGCGAAAAACAAGATATTCGGTTCTGGCATCGAACCCTTGATTTCTTCTCTGCTGTTAATTTTTCACATTTTAAGTAACTGTTGTAAATTACCATTACTTCCGATAACATTTGTTTTGTACAAAGTTACTGATGTACTACTAACATGCCACTTTTAAATGCAGAAAAAACAAATGTTTCATTTTTATGATAAGAAATTGGTATCAGTAGATGTTTATTTAAGCTCACTAAGTTAAAGGATTTAAGTTGTTGATGTGTTCTTTTTTTAACATTTTTTTTGGTGTTTTTAACTTGTACAGGGAAACATTAAGAGACGTTCTGCAACTTCTAAGAAACACTGCAAACCCACAAGTCGAGTACATTATACGCACCATGAAAAAATGGGCAAAAGAGAATCGAGTACCAGTTTCGTAAATAATTTTGTCATCAAACTGAATAAGTCAAACTATAAGTAGGAAAATTGCCCATAAATGGGTTACTGGTAGACTGTCAACCCCGTACTTACATGGATTCACTACGTTACTTGACCCTTGACAGATTAGGATGCCATTAACTTCTTCGCTACAAAGTGGTAATTGTATATGTAGAAACCAATTCACTGTTCTTACGATGATTGCGGTAACACTGATGGCCTTTGGGACTGCCCTGTTGATGTATCTTACCTCAGCTTTTGCTCGACTCGATGTATATAGATGGCGTTATAGTTGCTGCCGCTCAGTGGGGTTTTATATATGTAGAAACCAATTCACTGTTCTTACGATGATTGCGGTAACCCTGATGGCCTTTGGGACTGCCCTGTTGATGTATCTTACCTCAGCTTTTGCTCGACTCGATGTATATAGATGGCGTTATAGTTGCTGCCGCTCAGTGGGGTTTTCATTCTGTACATAATATATAATTAGATAGCGCTGCACTGTGAACATAAATTAAGTGTACAACAAACAGAAATAAATGTGTTTAACGAAACAATTTGTTTGTGTAACCTAGCAGCATTAGTTATTTCCTGTAACGTTGATACCTATCTTGTAAGTGAAACTTTGTTAATGTTCACGTTTTGGAAGACGTGGAAATGCCATCGAGAAATTTTACAACGGAAGCATGTATTGAAGGCGTATTTTCATTTGCATGTTAGAAACAAGCATACTTCTGTCTTGAACATGGACTTTTGTTCCTTTGAAGAAAACAAATTTGATTTTACACTAGGTAAACTAGGTTTCCACCAATGAAGTTTTTTCTTCTCACCCTTTCTTTTAAATTAGTTTGGGAAACGTATAGCGGACCTTGAATGTAAAAGAAACGTGCCGTATTTGTAAAAAGTTTTTATCAAAATCTTCTCTTTGTCACTTTTGAATGATATAGGTTTTAAAGTAAAGACTTCGAAAAGTTTTCGAGGTTTTGAAGGATAGCAGTATACAACTTAATAGTAGTATCATTAGCTTTTCTTATGGTTTGCGTTGCTTTACGTGACTGTGCCGAGTAGTTTTAGTAACGCAGTTGTGCTTTGGCAGGCAGGCGATTTTTACGAAGAGAAATTCTGTGGTAGAGGACGTTATTTGTTGCCATTATTTACTAAATTTAATTGGGGAATAGGACGATCTTTGAATATGGGCTTGCAAGCAGTTTAGTTTGACTACGTTTAAAACTTGGGTCCTGTCACTGAAATATTATTGGTACATTTTTCGAGATGTGCTTAAACTTGTGATGGAAGTAAAGTAAACTATTTCACTTTCTTTTGCTCTTCTTGGCCTCTACCTCTAAGAAATCTGATACAAGTGAAACATTCTAATTAATGATTCGGCCTTTGGCATTTTAGGGAACTAAACGGCCCTAGACCTACGATATCACACCAAAAAGCTTTCAAACTCAAAAAAGAGGTTGGCATATCACTCAGAATGGATAAAAACGATTTTCATCGAATAGGGCCATGCATCCTCGTCGACTGATATCCAGTTACACGTTCTGCTATCAAATAACCAATAGGTAAAAACTAAAACTCTTATGAGCAGGCCAGGGAAAGCCACAATCAGTGCTTTCTCAGTTCTGTCAAGGTTGTTTCATCCACAATAGAGGGATGTCAAGAAACATCAAGAAACATTTGTCGCATAGATGGAATGTGACTTTGCCTAGTCATTTCTATAGGTATTATTGTGGCAAGTGTTCTCATGAGCTTTCTTCGTTGGACCAGTTCAGTTTGTTGCATCTTGTGTGACCCGTTTATCTCAACGTTTTTACCCTCGTTCACTTGTTGTCTCACGTAATAAATATTGCTCATGATCGTAATTTTTCATCTCGAACTACAATGTTATGGAATTCTAGGTTCTGAGTCCTTTCCTACATCATATAATTTAAATATTTTTAAGTCTAAGGTTAACGTTTGTCTCATATCTTCAACTTCCTTTCCCATTTTTTTCCTTTTTTTTTCTTTTTGGTCAGATCTTCACAGTTCAGTGCAGTCAGGGCATGAATCCACTGCCCACTGCCCTGTTTTGGAAAAGCATGGAAATTTAAACAACAGTTAACTTACACCCGATAGTATCCTTGGGTAGGTTTCCTCCTCATCAGAAAAAGCAAAATACCTTAACTATTCCTCATCCCATAGGAAAAACACTCTTGGACAAAGCGCAGTAATTTTTTTCTCTCTCCTGATCAGATAACGTAGAGGCACGGCAGGAACGTGGGGATTAAAGAAATGACTAACTGGAACAGATTTGGTGATATTTACCTCCTATCTGTACTACACAGAGAATGAATTTTTTATGCAATGGGTAGAACAACAGGAAGAAAAAGGGCGCCCAATATAAAGCGGTCTTGACAACAAATTTTCACCTACTTATTTGCTAAGGGCTCTTCTCAGTTTATTTGAGATTGACCATTGTTAATACCTTCATCTTTCTTGATGTCACCACTGTTAATATCATTAGTATCAAAATCACAAACCATCATGCTGGTTTCTTCACCCTTGGCATTTATTCCGTTCTAGAAACTGAAAACGATCTTTCAATGATCTGACAGTTTTTGGATAAACCTTAAAATGCTTGAAAGTCAGATGTCATGTATTAGTACCCAGATCGACCCAAAAGTTCCTTTATCATGAATACTCTCTGAGATGGTATTTTTGACTAGATCAGGAAGTAAAAACATGAAAAATCTTAAATAAGTCCAGAGTTACCTTAAAAACAGTAGCTGATGCCTATCACTAGTTAATCTATGACAAATCGAAATACTTTAATTTTTAACATCCAAGTATAATTTCTGACTCGACGATACAATGAGACAGTTTCTCAAAAAGGCACATCAGTTGTGGCCGTAGTGCATGTCAAAGAATTCTCCGATGATGCATTAAAAACCTTAACCTCCCAGTTAAAATTTCTCTTTGTTTCTGACTGATTATATTCTGTCAGGAGCCCATTACAAATAAATTTATCATGTCTCATCTAGTGCACCATATGGTATATTACATTTTTAATGTGAAAAAAGGGGTTGCACACAGGTCTTGTAGGAAGGACAAGATAGAATACAGCCATGATCTAAGCCAGATGCTACTGGGTCCATATTGTTTGCTGAATGCTACCATCATTCTCAACATAACTCTTTTGCATAGGTTTGTTTGAATGGTTAAGCAGAGGAGAAGAGCAAACCTGGACATCATAGATGCGAATGAAAATTAATATCAAATTAAAGATGTTGGGCAAGATCGTTTAATCTTTGTATTTATCGAATTTGAAAATTAATGTAATTTTGTATTTAGACAATATGCTTATGGATTTCATAGTAATACAGATTTTACTTTTATCAGTCAGATTAATTTATTTAGTCACAAAAGGCACAGCACCAGGTTGCTCTATTAAAAGATAAATAACTGGATCAGGCTTCTTGTCTTTGTTTATAGTCTGCATAATTAAAACTCCCTATCTTGATAAAATTCATCTAGACTACTTTCAACATAGCAAATTTCATATCTATTTGTGTTGTAGTATGACACATGTATATTGTATGATACAACATTCCACAGTATTTACATAGCTTTCATATTTTTATGCGTTCAATTTTCTTATCATTCTGGAGGAAGCAAAGTATCGTACGTCTGTATACAAGTCAAATAAAGAAACACAAGATATTACATCTTACTATTTTAATTAAATGTGCTTTAGTTTCTGGAATCAGTATTAACCTTCAAGTGAAATTAACTGCAATGTGTTACCTGAAACAATCAGTCCATCTTTTACCAATACTTTTTATCCAATTCTCCAGCAAAGCTATATTCATTGCTTTAAATAAAGGATAATGAAGTTTCAGTGGGTGTACAAAATCCAGATCTTCACTATAAACTGTCCAAAAGTATGTACTGTCACGTGCTGGTCCTTCCCCTTTTTTCCCTGGCAGATATATCCCAAGCAATTTCTCAAAATTAATCTCTATGTCCAGTAGACGGAATATAGTAGGCACTGCAATTTCAAGAAAAACTCCTTGTTTCTTGAAAACGTTAGCCAAAGTTTGAAATTGTACGATGTGACGAGAAGGTACATAAAATATATCAGATCTACCCCGATAACAATTTCTAACTCCTTTTCCATTGGTTTCCAGATTTTTAATTAAGTCATCGACTATCTCCTTCGATTCGTCTGAGTCATTTCGAAGAGCAAAGACCTCATTGAAAGCCATCTGACAATTTTTCATTCCCCATCTAGAATCCCACCAATACCACACTTTTGGTGGTAAAAACTTATTTAAAGAAATGGGAATTTTTGGTCCTTCCCAAAGTTTCTTTTTATCAAATCGTGCAAGATTCCAAAAATTTAAAATTAAATCGTCATTTATTATTAGATAACCTCGGTAGTTTTTAGTCGAATTCAAAGCTTTATTGACACACTCGTAGGCGAAAATGCCCTTATTAATGTCTGCTGAAATAACTCCATACTCTTTGTTTGATTGAGGTCCACAATTCACTATATTTGGAAAAGCGTCTTTATATAAATCTTGTAAAGTTGGGATGTTATTATACAAAGCTGAATTAAACACGATAATCAACAGTATGTCACTGAAGTATTTGCGCATGCACGATTTATCAGCCTTGTTGTGTAACTGTCTACAGAGACGTTGGCCTATTTCTAAAGAATGAAATTAAAAATCATAAGTCTTTTGTTAGATACGTTTGTGCCACTTATTACGGTCAGAAACATATGGCTATTTTGAATCTGAAAGCAATATATATACAAGATAAATGGAAAAAATACAAATAGTATATGACTGATAATATACATAAGCAGTACAGCAAAGACCTAAGAAGCAATAAATATGACGACTATAAAAAGCCTACCACTCCGTTATAAACAAATTTATTTACGACTTAATTTAATTAACTAATAATTTTTTTTTCAGAAACAATTCTTTCAAAGCTCGGATATTTCAGTGACGCTGAATAAGAGGCCTCACCAAAAACTTTTAAAAAAATTTCAACGTCAGCCAAAAGTCTATAACTGAAAATATACGAATGAAAAAATGAATAAATAAGAACCAAATTGTGACGCAAGAAAACGCTTCCATGGCACTGACTTGGAACTTTTTGTAACATCTGAACATACGTTTAAGTTCTTAAAGGAAAATAGAAAAGTTAACATTAAGAACAAATTTGTCAAAATAGAAGTATAGATATCGGAAAAAGTTTTTTTTAATAAGGGTATTGATTAGCGTTGAAAGCACTCTGTTGTACAGTCAAAAGTATCTGTATATCTACTTTTTATCTGTTAAGAGTAAATGGGAAATTTGATATAACATGTTTCACCGTTTCGTTTTTTACCATCTATACTTGTCATCCGTGGCAATCTTCCAACGCATTAGGTTTGGAAGAGAGAGCATCACAATTTTATTTCAAGTGATGTTCCTGCAAACTGCTATTGCCACAATTCTTCCATCCAATTTTTCTGTGGAACTACGTACTCAGAAAAAGTTTTTTTTAATAAGGGTATTGATTAGCGTTGAAAGCACTCTGTTGTACAGTCAAAAGTATCTGTATATCTACTTTTTATCTGTTAAGAGTAAATGGGAAATTTGATATAACATGTTTCACCGTTTCGTTTTTTACCATCTATACTTGTCATCCGTGGCAATCTTCCAACGCATTAGGTTTGGAAGAGAGAGCATCACAATTTTATTTCAAGTGATGTTCCTGCAAACTGCTATTGCCACAATTCTTCCCACCCAATTTTCTGTGGAACTACGTACTCGTCCAACATTAGATATCCTTGCAGGTTGCATTTACAAGGTGTACGTATTGCTGATCTGTTTTTAATCTTCTAACCTTGGTAACCACTGTATCCTTTTTATGTTTCTTGTTGCTTACATAGAAAGTTTTAAAATCGTGTACGTTGAGTCTTTAGCCTGAATGTTGTACTGCATGCGAAGCTGAAATCTTGGGGGTGCTTGATAGCATTTTTAGTTACTCCTTCACCCGACCATTCCCTTCCTTTTTCACTTCGAGGAACTCCTCTTTGATTGTAGGATCATTGGAATAGTTAAGAGTCATGACTCTTCTCATTTTGCTTGCCCTATATTCCCAAACAATTGATGCTACTTGTGGTTCTTTCTTTTTACATGATGTATTGTTCAGTAGTCTTGGTAAACAAAGCCAGTTTCTAATAAAGATGCTGAACCCAGCTTAGTTGGCTCTGTCAGGGCAACCTCATGCGCTTTGAGTGGAGACACAAGTCTAGGGTTTAGACCATGAGGAAGGATTCAACAATTAAACTGTCTAGGAAGAAGAGTATTACCTAAAACAGCAATGGTCGAGTGCTTAAAGCAAGAGCTTGCCAAGCACAAGGTTCGCAGTTTGAGCCTCAGCCACGTCCCCGCGCCTAACTCGTTTCTCCTTTGTAAGAGGTGATCTACTTATGTGTAAATGTTCTCGGAGATTTGGGAGAGGGGATAAAACAAACCAAAAACTCTGATAAAGTGCAAAGAAAAAAATCAAATGAAATAAGTAATCCTCCACTAATGTAAAAAGCAGAGAAAAATAGAAGAATAAGAGAAAAATTTCCCATTTATACCATCCCCTGCCAAGTTTTAGATCTCAATACTTTAGCTCTTTTCACTCAAAGCCCTTTTATATCTCTTTCCAAGGCTAGGTACAAGACCAATGTCCATATATAGTCTAAATGCAATAAAATGGGAGGTCATTTTTGAAGCCTATTAACACGTTGTCTACAGATGACGAGAAAACTTATAATGGCGAATATTCGTAACGTACTTATCGTAAGTATGTTCATTTGAGTTTAAAAGCTTTCCATTTAGAATTTCCATATTTTGATGGGAATTCCAAATTTTTTTCGTTTTAACGCTTTTCCCCTTAAATATTCTATATATTAATCAAATTTGTCATTTGAACTTATTTGATGACTTTCTGAACTTCAGTGGCAGCTTCCTCTTGGTTCTCTGCTGCTCCAATGTCTTTATGAAAAAGACGAAAGGAAGCATGGGTGGATTCAAAGGGCTGGATGATCTTTACAGTATCGACAAACGTAACGTGACCCTTTTTGTTTTGTTTCTCCAGCATTCTTTACATCGCCATGTCAGATTTTTCTTTTTCTCTCCTATTGGGATCAGGATACAAGATAGTACAAACCAGCCGCTGGTTGTAAGAAGTTCTTCTTTTTTCCTTCGCAAATAAGATATTTGATGACATTTTCTTTGAAGTCAAGAAGATTCTAGAAATCTCTGCTAGTAGAAAATTGTCAATAAAGATAGAAGGGATTTGTAAGAAACATTTCGAGAACATGTCGCCCCTCTTTTGTTATACCAACATAAGGTCTTTCTGAGGCCCGAATGGTAAGAAAGCATTTGATTACTACGATCTACGCCAAACATCGAATGACTGTAATCTTTCACCATGTCAGGTTTTACTTTTTCTTTGCCTCTTCAATTTGAAACAGTCATCATTGGAATATGAGCTTTGGGTACAATCAAAGTGTCTCTCTTTTCTTTCCACTTTGCCAGTGACTTTTCCCTTCGATTTTCAAACCATCTGGTCCAAGCTTGGTTGACAATACTTTGGGGGGGGGGTGGGGATTTCTTTTCATGTCACTTCTAAGAGTGCCAGAAATGTAAGTTCCTTTTGAGGACAGAAATTCCGTCAAAGCAGTTGAATTGTAATAATTATCAGTAAGTACGTGTTATCTTTTCTCCAAACAAGGTCATATCACCTTCGGCACAATAGCTGCAGTTTGGCCTAGGTTGTTGACGTCATGGATACCTAGATCGCCATATATCTTCCTTAAAAAGACCAATCCATCATGGGTACAAACCTCATTAAACTTTATTCCTTATTTGTGCCTTTTGTTCTTGATATACTGGCAGAATATCAAGCGTCCATACCATAAGACCATTGACTGTTCAATTGATAAATTTCTTTCAGGCGTTTCAATACCAGCATCGTTTTATTAAAATGTTCAATGATCATTCGTATCTTATTCCCCGGATCATTGTAAAACATAAAAAGATTAAAACTTTTGAGAGGTTTGCACTTCTCTTACTAAAAAGCTCACAACTCTTTGAAAATAAACAGTAATATAATGAAAGAAATTTAAATATACTTCTAAAGCTGAGGGGTTCAGATCATTTTCTCTATCTCTCCGAAAAAAAAACCTGATCACCCCTCTTTGACGAACGCTTTGGAAGCAAAAATAGTTAGTTTAGACTTACATCCATTTCCCTGCTAATGCGACAGGTACTAGTGATTTGAAATCTGCATCCCCAAACTGCTTTAAAAATGGTAAACAATTTCTTTTCCATAGATGTAAAAGCTTTTATCATGTCTTGATTAGTACCCTTTTTTAAGCTACGTTTCGAGAGATACCTCTGCCATCGTCAGACAACTGAAATGACTAGGTACGGCTGTTTTCATACCTTGGTAGTGCGGACCTTAGTGTGGACAGGGATCGATTTGTTTCGAAGAGTGGCGCCATACCTATGTTGTGTTTATTTAATTTGTTGTTTCTTTCTCTAGAACTCATATTTCTGGAAGGGTGTAGGATATATTGTTAATGTGATTGCTGTACTGTAGGAAATGGATTGTTTCTTTTATTTTTCTTGTTGTTGTGTTGATTTCCTTGTCTAAAATCCTCTTATTTTACCAGTCAAAGGTCTGATCTTCTGTCAAACAGTGTTTGGCTATTTCATGATTTTTGAATAGCTCTTGTGTTATTTTTCCTCTTCACCCATGGAATGTCTCACACTACCCGCCTCTTGTTTTTTGTCTGGAATTGTTTATTTCATTCCCATGTTCTCCACCCTTTCTCTCGTTATGTCGTCTTCTAAGAACATCAACTGTCTCTTGCTAACATTATTAAAAGCTCTGTGCTAACGTATATTTTTCCTAGCGCTTCTTTATGATTCACTTTTTACTAGTTGTGTTACTAGTAACGTTTACTAGTAACACAATCTTCTGAACAACACAATAAACTAACATCAAGTACTGTTTAATTGCTCTTCTTCTTCCCTCTATGGAATTTGTCTGATACTCGGTCGTTTCTCATTGTCTAAAGTTCCTTTCTTGCTTTAAATATCCTCCTTTCAGTTTCTTAATGACTCTGTATTAACAGCCCGTAATGAAAAATGCTTATTTTGAAGTAAAAATTTACACCATTTCCTATTCACAGCCATAAAATCTTCAGTTCAAGATTCTACACAAACACCACTTCTCAAATGCCTATAGGATTTTTCCAATTCGTTTACTAGTAACACAATCTTCTGAACAACACAATAAACTAACATCAAGTACTGTTTAATTGCTCTTCTTCTTCCCTCTATGGAATTTGTCTGATACTCGGTCGTTTCTCATTGTCTAAAGTTCCTTTCTTGCTTTAAATATCCTCCTTTCAGTTTCTTAATGACTCTGTATTAACAGCCCGTAATGAAAAATGCTTATTTTGAAGTAAAAATTTACACCATTTCCTATTCAAAACTTGGATGTATGTGTTTTTAATCTATGTAGCTGTGAGTTGAAGCCTCGAATCACGAGCTAATTTTTTGTTCCCTTCGAATTAAAAAAATAACAAAAGTCGACCGACGTCACTGATAGATATCAAAAACCATAAATGCAAATGAAATAAAAAAGACCTTTATAAACATACTGTCTACTTTAGTTTTCTTGTATTGTTCTCGGAAAGTAAATCCCTCATTTATTTTAAAACAATTTTATCAGTATTTATTGCTTCTTTATACCTTTTATCAATAGGTAAAAAACAATAACAGCAGTTTTTTGTTTATAGGCTTGAACAATGACTGAAGTGTCTGCTCTGTATAAATTAAATATATAAATTAATTTAATATAAATCATAAAAAAAACGAGACCATAATAGTAAATTAACTGTCCTCGTGGCTTTCCGACAGAAAAACAAACTATTGGAAACAGTTTGTAACCAAGCTACCAGTTCACATCAAGGCCTATTAAAAAAGTTTTCTTATGAGTAAAAGATTGACTTCTTTTTACTGTATCTCTATGATACATTCTTACTGTCAATATATTTTCTGTCTTCTTATCTAAAGAACAGGCATGAAAATAAAAGACGCGGTGTAAAGAGCAGCATGTCTACCTACTGCGTTCTGCTTTTAATACTAGCTTGGCTAAGTTAATATTCCAAGGGTAGAAGAAAGAGAATGATAAAACATTCTATTTAACAAAAGAAAATGATGCTTACTTACCTGTGTCGTCGTACAAAAAGTATATTGGTAAGATAAAAAGAATTATGAGTATTATTTTGTATTTATCAATCCACTCCATTTCCTTTCCTGAACTTTGAAAGAGGTTCTCTATCGTTTCCACTCCTAGATAATTGCATGACAACTGTGATTATATTAATTGGTTTTATTAATGAACAAATTAGCAGTGGCACTATTATGGATCTTCGAGTGCATTTCTTCATCAGACTTAAACGATAAGCTGCCAGATTGTTGTTAAAGTTCATTGTATATCTTTGTTATCAAAGAAAACTTGACGCATGAGCAGTCAGGAAGGTCAGCCGCATCGTAATCGATGTGTTTCCTATACAAAATCACACACTACACCTATTTGTATAGGGTTTGTTTATGTAAACTCTCTAAGCAGCAAAATTGGATTAATGTAGAGCTTTATTGTGATGATTGTAGTATTTTTAAAATATAGCAAAAATAATTTGTTTTAAGCCATTAGTAATATATCTGTTCATTTCTTTGTTTTAGTAAAATGAACCTGCTCTTTAACTTTACCAAACTGTTGAAAGATCTTTTGAACTTATGATCAAGCGAAATGTTTTAACCTGGCACTCTACTGAACAACTTACAACATTCAAATTGTACCGTTACATTCGTCAATAATACAGCAGAGTTTTTGAATTAATTCAAGCCTCCTGAAGATGGCTTTGACTACTTAGCCAAATATATAGCATCAATAGTATGAGTTCATCATTTCTGTTAATTTGTACCTGTAGTAATATCTCCTATGATAGTAACTTTTAAGAGCGTACAGTAAATCGGGCAGGTTATTTTGGTCCATGTAATTTGCAGACGTAGGGTTAGTTTGCATTGAAATTTTAGAGAATTAAAATTTTAATTGTAACGAGACACGCGTAGTGGCAGAACTTTTCACAATTAATCTTAAACTCCACATAATATTGACAAGAAGAAATTTTCAAAATAAATGTAAGGTCGTTCCTGCAAAATATCAGAAAATTCAATTTACTAGTGGCTATGGTAAACATCTGTCTACCGATCGGCTTTTAAGCCCACTGTGATTAATAGAGTATGGTGTGGTATATTACTACAAATATGTCTCTGAACTCTATCAAGAACCTTAAGATAAGACGAGGAAGCACACGTGCAAAGGTGACAACAGTACTTCAAGCAAAGACGATTGGCAGCGGCTGCGATAAAAACGTATTTTTGTTTGTGAGTGACTGCGTCAAACTTGACTTAACACCTCCAAACAATGATAAGTTTCTTTCAATCATCAATGAATGAGGTGAAGTGACAAAACGGACAAAGTGTCACCTACCGTATGTCGTAAATTTACTAATCTGATTAATTACTTGACAAACCTATTATGCAAACATGTCTGTGGTTTTTGGCGCGTTTTTTCAGGGATCGGGGATCCCCGAATTAATTTATCGGTGAACCTGCCCCCATCCCCGACTTTTAACGGGGCCCCGAATGAAAGCGGGCCCACTGAAATGCTGATGAATGAGTAATTGAGCCGTTTCTTTAAAATATACCAAACATATTTACTGTCACAGTTGATGAAATCATCTGATAGTCACCTTCATAAAAAGCGCAGTGAAGTTAATTTGACAGCTTGCTAAATTTAGAGTAAATGATGGATAATACAGATACAAATACTTAAGTACTTATAAACGGTAAGAAAGTTTTCCCATATTTTGTTAGAATTTCCTGTATTCATGATTTTTAAGCGTAATTTATTATTATTACTACTAGGATTACAAAACCCTTCTACTAATATGTTTATTGAAATAATCACTTAATTTAATATTAGCAGGAGGGTAGTGTCCTGCTGGCTCACTCGCAACTTTTTCTTTCTTGAACAGGCAGGTCCTTGCACTCCCCTCACTGTTAGAGGCTTGGAACCCCCATGCCTCTCCTCTCTCATGGAAACACATGGCTGGCTTAGAGTGTCGAGAAAGAATGGACTGTAGACACCCACTGGTAAAAATTCATATTTTCAGATGAAAGTCAAATAGTTATTGGGACTAATAATCGTATGTATATTTGGAGAAAACGCGATGAAGTTAAGTGTCCGCATTTGGTGTGCCGCCCATCTCAGCAGAAAGTAAGTTTAATGATTTGGGGGGTGTTGCCTATCATGGAATTGGAACTTTGACTGATGTAAAAAGAAAAATAAATGCTCAAAAATATGTACAGGTGTTGGAAAATAGTTTGTGGCCAGATTGCTCGATATTTTCCGGACAATAAGTACATTTTCATGGACGATAATACCCCAGTACACAGAGCACATGTTACTGAAAACTACAAGCAGGAAAATAAAATAAATTCGACTTCATGGCCGGTATAGTCTCCTGACCTGAATGTGTATGAAAATGTGTGGCTTCGCATGAAAAGAGAGTTGCAACCCATTGCCATAAACATAAACACCACAACTGAATTGATGACAGAAATTCGCCGTGTCTGGGAAAACTTAAATGTTACTTATATCCAAGACTTGCTTGAAA
>RDPX01000037.1:251229-461696 GCA_003991215.1 Morbakka virulenta
GAAGTGCATCTCAACAACGTTATGCATCCATTAAAGATATCCACCGAGCTATGTGGCAAACAAATACCGGAGAAAAAGAAGTCTGCTTCCCAAGAAGACGGTCATTTGGCCAGCATCCCACTAAATAAGAACATCATTGGGCATTGTTCTACACAGAGCTTTTCCCAATGGCAATGTATCTATAAAGACCGAATGACTGGACTTGCATTTACATTGAAGGATGCTTTTCTCAATGGTAAGACAATCTTATGAATGTTGATTTCTTATTTGTTCCAAAGCAAGCCATGCGTGCTAAATTTTAAATATAGGTGGAAAAAGTTATGTAGTTGACTAAAATTTAGAGGATGATCATTTGTTTTAAAACTCTTTGCAGCAGATTGAATTGTTTCATAGTCACAGGAAGGCAATCAAGATAAAAGCCAAACAGTGAAATTTATAACAATATTTATTTCAGAAGCCAATGGCTTGCAGCGACTTTTCCTAGATTACTTTTTTTACTGAAAAAGTGAACAAATACCTTTGTATAAACAATTTTGTGCGAAAGCTCCTTGAAAACTTACAGTTTCAGTGCACATGTTATCTTGTCTAAATTTTCCCTACAATGATATTACATTCTCACCCTTTTTATTTGACTTAGGAAACAAGAACGAAGACATTGTAGCAGGGGATGACGAAGCGTTTGAGACATTTAAAGAATTTTATAGAAACGTAGTAGAGGAAATTCATCCAGCATTTCCTGAACATACTTTGCAACCTCTGTGTGGAGAGCAGATGCTGTTGTCTTTAGACACCATTTGCTTGGATAGGTAAGAGAAAATTGCTGAATACATACACAGAGGGGTCAATTAGTCAATTAGTTTGCCTTTGCCTGGCGTCAGAGATTGTTGCAAACGTGGCGGCGTATGTTGTTTAAAGGTTAGCCAAAATTTCCTTCCACAACAAAGAATTTGTTAATATTTCCAAATATCAGCGACAATAAGTGTAAGTGAAATATGTGTGTGTGTTAAGCACTTGCCCAAATTTGGCCATGAATGTATACTTTTCAAGCTATTTTCATTCAATCAGCATTACATTTTGGAAATACGCCCTCACCGACGAAGAAACAGGTTTCACAAGTACCCTTTAATTTGTAAAAAAGAAAGTTCATTGTCTAAAACGTCTAGCAGCTCTATCCACTTCCCTTGTATATAAAGTGTTATTTGTCAACAGTATTTGTTAACACTAACTACATTTAGTATACTGTTAATTGTCATTCGATCATCACCAGCATTGCTTCCCAACTACTATCCAAAAGGTTTTTCACAACTCGGACACATTTACAGACTCCTTTGAAGTTCGAAATAGTAAGAGGCCAATCTAGCTTAAAGGCAATCTCTCATGCAATAATTAGTACACAATATTTTATACTATACTGTATACTAAAGTAGCAAGTTAGCTGGCAATGATTAATATTTTTTAATTATGTATAAAATACAGTCATTTTCTTGCTTCTCTAGACTTGACACAACTGGCCTTGATCATTGCAGTGTTAGCCTTCTACGTTCGCTAAAAGGCTTTTCGTTCTGTCCTTTTATGTCAGTGACAGAGAGAGAAATGCTCTGTGACGTTATGAAACTTGCAGCTGACGACCTCGGTGGTAAGTAACTTTCTTCTTTACCCTTCATCAATAAACCCCTACTAAATGATANTATACTATACTGTATACTAAAGTAGCAAGTTAGCTGGCAATGATTAATATTTTTTAATTATGTATAAAATACAGTCATTTTCTTGCTTCTCTAGACTTGACACAACTGGCCTTGATCATTGCAGTGTTAGCCTTCTACGTTCGCTAAAAGGCTTTTCGTTCTGTCCTTTTATGTCAGTGACAGAGAGAGAAATGCTCTGTGACGTTATGAAACTTGCAGCTGACGACCTCGGTGGTAAGTAACTTTCTTCTTTACCCTTCATCAATAAACCCCTACTAAATGATAACTAAGCTGGCG
The DNA here is from genome assembly GCA_003991215.1 of Morbakka virulenta. Classification (NCBI taxonomy): domain Eukaryota; kingdom Metazoa; phylum Cnidaria; class Cubozoa; order Carybdeida; family Carukiidae; genus Morbakka; species Morbakka virulenta. The sequence goes on from RDPX01000037.1 coordinate 253,215, forward strand.
CGTGGTGTTAGACGATGAAGATATCTGATCAGTTGGTCAAATATTGAAAAATATAAGTTGCATTGCAGTAGCACAGTTTTGATGTCCAGCATCTCGAATCAAATTTAGGGAATATGGATAAGGTACAACATAACTTGTTTCTAATAATTTCTGATAAAAAATATTAACTAAATGTTTCGACCTACGTTTCCAGGTGTTTTGCCTTTCACCAAGGTGAATAAAAAGAATAGTTTGTTCCAATGGCGTATTGCTTATTGAGTTTTTGGCCGTTCTTAAATGTTATTCTTGGGACCTTTGAATAGTTGATGGATCACATCACATAGACGTCTTGACCAGTTGCATATCCTGTTTGTGACGTCCTTATATTTTTTCTATTTAGACCGCCATCCTAAAATCTATCATGTATCTGATAAAGTTAAACTAGTTAAGCCCATACGAAACACCAAAGTAATTGAACTCAATAGTCAATATGTTTGCTTCAGTATATTGTCGTGACAGCTTGACGTGGAATAGGTAAAGCAAGCATGCTAACAAAGGTCTAATCTCCACTCTTTAGCTAAAGTTCTCTTTGCCTGAAATCCCTAAAACAGGAGAAGAAATTCACCAATGGTACCATCACCACTCTGATTTTAATAAAGTTTATCATTAAAGCATAATCATTTATATGAAAAAAAATAAATAAATAAAGACACCAATATCCAACCAATTAGAATACATCATTGCTAAAATGTCTCCATCAAGAAGCACTACAATGCCAAACACAAATATAAACATCCCCAATGTCTATATTTCTGTTTCAGCACAATATATACCCCTGCTAACAAGAGATGCTTTTGAACAACAAGTTATCTATGACAATCGTAAGACGCTGTTTAAGTCGAGGCTGGACAATCTAACCATATATGGTCATGGTAGAGGAATTATACTGGTTGACTATGGCAACAAACAGGTTCTCATCAAGGTGAATTTTGAGGAGCACCTTGAGATACGTTGTCAAATCAAAGGAAGCGATTTGAAGGTAAGCAAGCAACAAAGTTATTATTTGCAGAATACTTTCATTAATTTTGATTCCTTTTCCCTTTATCTATGAATCGTCGCTGATTTGCTCAACAATGTAGCGTTCGTATGATAAAATATGTGTCCTTGGTGTATTTAATGATTTATATAATTTTGTCAATTCTTTGTTTCAGCAAGCACTTATTGAATGTATTAAAATTGAGCAACGTCTTTGCAAGTATCTGTCGACGATTGGACTCGAGTTTAGCTACCATTCAACGTTTGGCTATCTTAACTCCAACTTACGCAGCATTGGAAGAGGAATTCGTGTTGGGATTCAAGTGGCCATTTCCTGTTTGGTTAAGGTAAGCAACTTTATATAAACCACCTTTACGATGACTAAATGCTATCAATATAGAACTGTTAGAAGTAGTCGAGATTTCATTCTGTTCATTATAAGGGACAGCATAGATAATTATCAACAACTCTGTTATCGAATTCTACAATTTACTGATTAGCCTCTTACTTCGTGGTTTTGGCACAAAGTCAAAGTTGGAACCTCTTCGGGTAAACCATGCAAAATTGAATGGAAGTAACAACAGCAAATTATGCTCAAGACAGTAGTAAAGAGGAGGCTGGAGCACTTAGACTTGGTGACAGATGCATAGCTCTAAGCCTTCTAACCTTTCATTGCATCCTTAGCCTCTATTGATCTTTTGGCAAGCAGACATCCATGACAAAACGGATGTACTCAAGTTCATCTTAAACAATGGATTTTGTCTTTGTAAAAATGTTAGTCTATGTGAACAGCAGGACATGTCCCCCAACTAGAGCCGTAATGACACAAGCCCAAAGTTATTGATCAATTCAATGTGTGCAGATATATACTCCTTCACAGGATGAGTATTTATTAAGAAGTGATAAATATCTGCGTAAACAACCAAATTTTCACTAATGTAAAGTTCACTTAAAAGTGCGTTTAGGTAGCGTTATATCGATCTAGCAGGCTTACTAGAGGAAGAACCTTGAAACGGTATAAATAGACCTGAAGAAATTGCAAGATAAACTTATTTTTCACAAGCAATTTTCTAGGCCATAGTAAAAAATTAAAAAGAGCGTAACAATGTGTGAACCAATGTGTGAACAATGAATAGTTGTTATTATTAGAAACACAGATACCTTTCTCCAGGTGGCCGGGCCAAAATATCAAAACTAAGCACAGTGGAAACAATGAAATTTTAGCTTGTCCAATACTGAAAATGAAGGAATACTCATAGTGCTCAGCTAGACCCTTGGCTACAATGAAATAAGGTCTATTTAGTTAAAACATGCCTAAAATTGTATTGTATTAGCACTGGCTACAAGCAGTTCAGATGAAATAAAAAGTGAATGTAACAACAGTCCTGGTCACAGCATTCCGAGCCAGTTTTCTTTGTTATGGGAGGAGAAGAGTCGTGCCCTCGAGAAAGGAGCTTTTTTAAGTTGTGGAGATAAATATGTTTTGGTAAGGATGTATAGCACTACTCATTTATTGGCTCTGAGCCTGGTTCATAATAATTCGATTTATGTAGAATTGTTAGTAAAACGTCTTCCAGATAGCTTGTTGTTTTTATCACTTTGTTCAAAATGTTCAGTGAAGTCGTCGACCTTATCGGTTTTGAATTTAATAATCAGCTTTCACGGTAAAAAAGCCACACTATTGGAAACCAAATGATTGAACAATGTTACATACACCTTAATGGCTCATGCAAGCTTTTCTATCAACTTCTCAAGAGTTGTACGCTTATCACCTCTAATAAGAGCATCTGCATTTGGTTTATGGGCATAGTTCATTAAAGTTGACTAAAGAAAGGATGGAGTATATCAGCTATAGTCGCTTTTCTTAGCATTTTAGCATTGAGATAAGAAGACCCACCAGCAAACATTGCTACAAATTAAGGCATTGTTCTTATACACATTATGTATTTGCCTGTGACAGTTTTTAGCAGTTTCATAAAGGTGGCAAGTTGATCAGGTAGATTTTTAGTTTTTGTTATTATAAGCATATTTGATGCAAGTTTTCGATCAATTTTCCTATTTGATTTCCTTCAAGCATTGGCTTCTTAAAGACATCATGCGGTATTTCAATCTGAAGCCACTATACTATGGTAAGTAAAACGCTATCTATATATCATGTGACAAAGAGTTAGATTATATATCTTTTTAATTAGCAATATTTGGAAGCCTCTCCCAAAAGATAATAGATGTTAATTTAATTACGGGAACACAGAAACAGAGTAAACAACATCAATAATTTAGAGTATTTTGTTACAGTAAAACAAAGTCTGACAAAAGATTAGAGTTAGAAAACAAAAATATCTTAATTAAAATCAAATTCATTTTGGTCGATAGAAAGAACACGTCGTGCTATTTGGTCTATACGACTCCATGGAATGGCATTGCCAACAATTTCTTATTCATTTTTACTATGTGAGCATGTCTTCTTGCGAGTACAACTTTAAGCTAAACAAGAAATAAAGTTGTTTAGGTGTGCGAGTAAAATAAACAATATTTCGTTTAACAATTCCAAAACTAAAAAATATCTAAAAGCTTTCATAAGTATTTAAGGTGGAAGAAGTAAACAATCATTGTTCATGTCATTTTTTTTCTCCATTCTTTCTTTTTAATTACTGTACAAATAGACTGATGATGATTTTATAATGTTTGTTCTCATTAAGATCAATTTATCGGTGAAAATCAGGAAGTTCTTGAATTGGAAAGATGTGCAGGATATGATGTCAATGAGGTACGTGTATAGCTTAATGCAATGCTTGAAAATCAGAATTTACTATAATCGACCAGCCAACTAATAGTAGATGACTATTTCCTCCCAAAAGGCAATTTCTTGTTAAGTAATTGTTGTTATACGCATTCTTATGTTTAAAACCTGATTAAATAGAGTGTAAGGTGACGTATTCAATGCTATCGTCATTTGGAAGATGAGGTAGGCTCGCATTAAGATGCATATATATGCAGTATGATTGGAACACTAGTTTTGCCGATAGAATGGAATAAGGACCTTGTGTATGGGAGCAGACACTTAGTGCATATACTGGTCCACATGTAATCAGACACAGCAGAGCAGTTAATAAAATGAGTAGCAACTATGAATGCAGTAGAGCAGATTTGGGTTTGGGCTTTTGTACTGTTTCCTATTAGTCTTGGCAAACAAAGAGCAAAGTGCAAAACACTCTGAAAATATTGCACTGGATCAAAGAGACAAACACACATACACGCAAAGAAACTGATACACAAAAACACAAGCACCCACATTTGTGCTATTTATGCTGCTGTGATAATGAAAAACCAAATGCTTCCACCAAACGTAGGATCTGGATAAAAATCTTGTAGTTGAATAGAAGCACTAGACTCATGATCAATCCCCAATCGTCCCTATTGAGAAATGAATTGAAGGCCAATACATTTTTACTGATCATGCGACAAGAGAAACACCTTCCTTTATCCCATTTTGCCTTTTTTGACAGCAAATTTCCTTTGATTTTCTTCCTTTAGATGGACATAATAACGCTAATGTACAAAGCAGTTTCTCTCATTATTAAAATCGAGAGGTGTTTGGGAAGGAATGAATGTTTTAACCATCTTCTACCAGAATCGATGAAAAACCGCATGTTCACCAATACCTCTAGAAGTTTACGACAATCCAAAATGCACAATACTGAAATCAAGGGAAATGAAACTATCAACAACGAGAGGGCCAGAGTACCTTCGGTATTCAAGACATATGACAGTGGATTAGGAGGGGCTTTAGTCAATGGCAATGATAGGGAAGGATTGGAGTCGTTTCCTATAAAATGATCTTGTAAATGTAGTGTAGTATAGCTAAAGCGATGTAAAAGATGCTGTCTTAAGAAGTGCTGTCATACAAATACAATTGGCATTTGAGTTGTAGAATGAAATGGCTAAGAACCCCTTTCTGTTATTGAAAATAGTAAAATACAACAATTGACCGGTTTCTGTCAATTTGTATCGATTTAAAAGTCATTTTATTAAAAGAATTGTAATAGTAAAGAGAGTTTGTCTTGTATCATGAATCTGTATAATTAATATATGTATATTGAGATGACTTCTTATGTAAATTTATAGAAAAATGTTACCTAAAGTTTTGTTCTTGCTTTTTGCATTCATGTCTAGGTTACGTAATTTGTTCTAAAAGTGTGTTAAATTTTTCTTTGCGTCTCTTTTTAAGAAAATCAATAACTTTACTCAAGGTACAACTTCTCTTTTACAGAGCAATCTAGTTCTTTTGCAGTACGCCCTATTGTTGGGAGCATTCTCTTTTGGTTTATTCTTGTTTTGAGGGCCCTAAGNCTCATTATTAAAATCGAGAGGTGTTTAGGAAGGAATGAATGTTTTAACCATCTTCTACCAGAATCGATGAAAAACCGCATGTTCACCAATACCTCTAGAAGTTTACGACAATCCAAAATGCACAATACTGAAATCAAGGGAAATGAAACTATCAACAACGAGAGGGCCAGAGTACCTTCGGTATTCAAGACATATGACAGTGGATTAGGAGGGGCTTTAGTCAATGGCAATGATAGGGAAGGATTGGAGTCGTTTCCTATAAAATGATCTTGTAAATGTAGTGTAGTATAGCTAAAGCGATGTAAAAGATGCTGTCTTAAGAAGTGCTGTCATACAAATACAATTGGCATTTGAGTTGTAGAATGAAATGGCTAAGAACCCCTTTCTGTTATTGAAAATAGTAAAATACAACAATTGACCGGTTTCTGTCAATTTGTATCGATTTAAAAGTCATTTTATTAAAAGAATGGTAACAGTAAAGAGAGTTTGTCTTGTATCATGAATCTGTATAATTAATATATGTATATTGAGATGACTTCTTATGTAAATTTATAGAAAAATGTTACCTAAAGTTTTGTTCTTGCTTTTTGCATTCATGTCTAGGTTACGTAATTTGTTCTAAAAGTGTGTTAAATTTTTCTTTGCGTCTCTTTTTAAGAAAATCAATAACTTTACTCAAGGTACAACTTCTCTTTTACAGAGCAATCTAGTTCTTTTGCAGTACGCCCTATTGTTGGGAGCATTCTCTTTTGGTTTATTCTTGTTTTGAGGGCCCTAAGAAAATTATGCATTGCTGAAGTCACGAGCTTAAAAGCCTGAAGCGGTAAAGCTTAAAGTAGAGCACGGTAACAATTTCTCGATCGTTTGGTTGTCTAAATTAGATAAGCCCGACAAGATGGCCAGTTCCTACAAAATAAAACTACCAAGGTCAGATATTTTATTCTAAGTCCTAATTTCCGAGTTGAGTAATTAATCCCTTACTCACTGAAAACATGAATCTCAGTTAGTGATATACTTATGTAATTTTCACGTAAAAATGAGGAAAAAGTATACGTATTAAAGCAATATCTACTTGGAAACAACAATGCAATGCGATAAATTCCACACAAGTTAGGTTCTTTTACTTGCCGCAGTAAAAGTCACATGTTTTCTCCTCTCCTAATATTTCTTCCCTTTTCGCATTTTTCTACAGTTTTATATGTTTAGAATTGTCTGTCTGCAGTTAATATAAGACAAAGACTAAAAAACAGTGACAAATAATTCGTACAGGGCCTGAAAAATATTGACCACGCTGATGTTGATATCTTGGTAAACTGATACAGGTGAAAGAATGTGAGGAGAGCGGCTTGAATATTTTTACTACAGACATTTGGGATTTTCATACGTGACCTATGTAAAGGATATTTTCCACTGTTCTTTAAATCGTATTCTTATTAATAAGAAAATGCTTAGCCAATAACGGCAGTAAATAAAGGTCCTTTCTTTTCCTAATTAAGAACCATGCGAGACATAAAACCACCAAGTGTATTGAACTTTGACGAAGAGGAAGAAGGAGAAAGAAGAAAAAAAACAGATAAAAAGGTTAGGCAAACATAAAGGAGTTGGGCACATTTAAGCCATATGATTAAAGCTAAACATTTAGAAATCAAACAGTTTTACAACCTAGCTTACGAGGTTAAAACAACGACATTCATGGAAAGGAGATTTTATAGCAAAGAGCAACAAGAGCATAAGGATAAAGATGTTGAGAGAAACGAGTGACAATAGATGCAACAAAGTGAGCTGTTGCCAGTAAACACAGCCCACAAGAAAGCTTTCCATGATGATACACATAGAAAAGACCAAGAGAAGTAGCATTTTGTTGATGAGGCAAATGTTGAAAAGTGGCAACAAGATCAGGAACGGTTACAACCAAGTCTCTTATCCGGATCAGCTGCTTCCTTTCCCAAACTCAGCCTGAAGATCACATTCTAAATCTTCAGCACGTTTACCTTGTTCTTACTAAGTTATCTTGTGGGTAATTCCGGGACTTAAAATAATTCTATCAGCATAGATGTTGCTAAACTGAAGTAAGTTGATACAGAGATCTTTGACATTTGGCATAAAGGAAGAAAAGTGTTGGGCCAAGAATAGAACCCTGAGGGATGCAAGCATTAATGAAATACTCATTAGAGTAATTCCATCTAGTGTGACAGGCATTTTACTAGTTGAGAGGAAGGACTGAACAATACCAAAGGTTCTTTGGTATTAAGAAGCCCCATACAACGAACGCTTTTGAAGCAAACAAGCGTGCCACAACTTAATAAATGCCTCAGATATATCCGGAGCTGCAGGACACAGTTCGCTTCGCTCGCCACCAGGCCTAGCATGAGGCGCAGTGTCCCGCCAAAACCTATGTTCTGTCCTGTACCATGTGGTGGGTGTTCATTTGACAGAAGAAATTGACGAAAGAGGCTTTTTTTAAAAGCTATAACCGTGAAATTTGGCATGAATCAAGCTTGGCAAAAATAATTAAGGTGCTATTAATTATGAGATTATATTCACAGTAGTTAATGAGTTATGAGGTAATTACATTTTCCCCATGAAACAAAATTTTCTTATTTCACCAATAACCTCCCATACTAAAAGTATGTCACAGTGGCAGAGTGGTTTATAATGCTAATTTTGAAATGTGTGGGCGTCGGCTCGAATCACACTTTTCGCAACTCTCTTTTTTTTAAATATATGTATATATCAGTATAATTTTTTGACCGAACTTTACATTTACAACTTGCTGGACCTAATGTTTTAGCTACAAATCGTAATAAACAAAATTATCATTACAATTATTTGTTACAATTAATACCCTGCAGAGCTCAGTGCTTTACATGGAACTTCAGTAAAGACAGCACAATATCACATTTCTAACATCAGTTTGTTGAAGTTTGAAACAAATATGCATTGAAACGGCAAGAGCATGAACTTTCTTTTTTAGCCTGTCTTGGAAAATGCGGATTTCTACAGGACTCATAAAGCAGACGTAAATCTAACCCGCCTGAACATCTCAGGCGGATGAAGTATTTATCATCTAATACCTTCTGTGTTTTCAAGGCTTCTTTTCTACACTCAATGCAAAGCAGTTCAAAGAAAGGTTGAAAGAGGATGAAAGGCAAAGGAAACTTGAACGTCAAACACTGCCAAATGCCAGCTGAATCAGTATTACATAAGTAGCAGAAGAAGAAGTATTGAGTATTTAGTCAAATTTAAAGAGATAGGAAGGGGTGGTTAAATGTGACTTGAGTATAGAAATCAAAAAGACGAGATCTGATTTGTCAGGAGTTGCAGTGGGTGGACGGGGGTTGTACAGAAAAAAGAAGAAAATGGAAATGCTAAAATAGGTAATGTAAATACAAACCCACTCACGTTGATAGAGGGAGGAAGAGGGTGGCTAAATGTGACTTTAAAGAAGCATATGAACCGCGTTCTGTTTAGTCAGTACTTAAAGTGGGTGGATGAGGGTGGTACAGAAAAAGAAAGAGAAAGAAATTAAACCAAGGGATAGACTATGGAAGCAAAGACCTCTATGCCATTTGAAGAGCTAGTAAGAGCTTGTAGTGGGCAGATGAGGGTGGTAGAGAAAAAGTGGGAATCCACATGACTTTTAACAAACCATATTTGACCACAAGCAATCAATGCTAAAAAAGAAATGTTAGCCTGGAAGAAGAAGCTAAAAAGAAATTTTCTGAAGAAAGAAGAGGGGTGCCACTTGGACAACTCAAGGTGAAGGACTGAGTGTGTTTGACTAGTTGGCATTGCTGATTAGAGAAACGACCTGTACTGAGAACTGGAGGGAATTCAGTAACTTTGATCCCAGTACAGGTAATAAGTTAATCCACGCAGTGACACTCTAAGCCAGCCATGTGTTTCCATGAGAGAGGAGAGGCATGGGGGTTCCAAGCCTCTAACAGTGAGGGGAGTGCAAGGACCTGCCTGTTCAAGAAAGAAAAAGTTGCGAGTGAGCCAGCAGGACACTACCCTCCTGCTAATATCAAATTAAGTAATTATTTCAATAATCATATTAGTAGGAGGGTCGTCTAATCCTAGTTATTATTTGAAACTTAGCTATTGCTCTGGCTGTTGGAATTCCCGATATTTTCCTATTGGGCGAGCTATAACAAATTCCCAGGGGCCAACAGGTTTCTTTCTCAATTCACATGTCAAGTACCTTTCGGAGGTTTCTATCTGTTCCCAACAAGGCAGAATTTTGAACTTGTGCAATATTTACAATTATGCCTAGTTTCTCTATCCAATCTTCAAATTTCTTAGAAATACTACCCAGTGAACCAACGACTACAGGGATAACTTGAACCTTTTTCATACCCCAAATTCTTCCAACCTCTAATTTCAAGTCGTGATATCGCTTTTCTTTTATCCTTTTCTTTTTCAAAGGCTCTACTATCGAAGGGGCATGAGATATCAATGAGAGTGCAGTGTTTTTCTTTCTTGTTTACAACAAAAATATTGGGCCGCTTTACATTTATTTCTTTATCACATTGGATATTTTGTATCCCAAAGAATTTTCCATACATTGTTCTCAACAGATCCTTCTCGACGGTGATAGTACCACTCTTCTTGTCTGTCTAAACCATATTATTCTTAAATTTTCCAATGTATCAATTTCGCCACGTTGTCATGACGTCTCTTATATTTTCCCTGGGCTAGTGTGCTGCATTCATTAATTATATGTTTGACTATTTCACCCTTTTTACCACACATACTTCATAAAGGAGTTTCAGAACTCTTTTCGATGTTATATTTGACATAGTTCGCCCTTACTGCTTGTTCTTGTGCAGCACATAACAGCGCTTCAGTTTGAACCTTCAAAAATCTCCATGTACTAGCCATTTCCAGGTATTCTTTTGTCAACTAGGTCAGGTAATTGCCTCAGAAACTGACTATACTTCAGTTTTTCACTCCACTTAGCTTTTAACTGTTCTCTCTGTCCTCTTTTAAACTCACTCTTTTATTATTATTGATGATGATTATTATTATCATTATTATAATTATATATTTTAGACAAAAGAATTAAATAAAATCAGCATAAAGTGAAGAGCAGCTAATAAAGACAGTTACGTTAGCAACACAAAATTTATCTAAAATTAATTCAATCTATAAATTTTTTCATTAAATATTATCATTGAAATAACTTGAAACATGTTTGAATGATTAATGTCAAGTTGACCAGCAATGTAGATTTTTAATTTTATTTTGCATCCTATCGAGAAGGTTTAAGAATTTTTACTATTTTTGGATTTTAGGGGTTTAAAAGGTTAGTAGCTCTGGGGCTTTCTTGTCTTTGGGCCAGTCAGAAATTTTGAGAGTTTAGTTATATACTAACTTTGTGAGCCTTTTAACTTAACAAACAACCCATAATACTAAAATGAAGTTAGAAAAGTTAAAAGTATTTAGTTTCTTTCAACTAACAACTTCGAGAAAGAAAGTATAATGAAAATAAAATGGTAAAATCTATAAACAAAAGAGAGTTTGGAAGGGCAAGAAGCATAATTTCGAATCCATACGACCTCAGAATGAAAGAAAGATACTTTTATAAGGTTCACTTAAACAATGGATACCATATTGGGAATGTCCAGAGAGCATTACGAAAAACTAGTATGCATAATCACGAAGACGAAAAAGAACATGTAAAACAAATTTGTTTATACTATGTCAAGAACATTAATGACCATCTAAGACCAAATAAATACCACAAGAAGAAAACTATAAAAAAGCGTCCAACCCCTAGAGCACACCAATCACATCAACATAAAATCTTACTCTCTCCACGAGATATGGCTTCCACCCTTACAGAAAAGAGACCCAACGAACACAAGATAGGTATGGTGCCACTCCTCAAAACAACTCGATGTCTCCTATCAAGCGCACGTTTGCACGATCAAAGTATGAAGTAGCTATGCCTAATTACTTTAGTAGCCAATATCTTCCAAAATGTAGCAGAGAAAAAGCTTACGACTCACGATATGACAGATATCCTACATCAATGGCTTCCTATGAGTCCATAAAGGCAAGAATTTTAAAGAATTCTTAATGTGGATGGGTTTATCAACACCAAGGTTTTGTATCTGGATTTAAGTTTTTTAAATATAAGAATCAAGTTAGAACCAATGCTGGTCTAATAGATTGCATTGTGATTGAACTAGAATGTTGTCAAGGATAGTATTGTATACTATCTCGGGCAATATTATTGCTGCAAGTATTATAGAAGAGCGTACATTACAAAGGAGAGTATCGCCAAAATGGAGAGAAGACAAACTACTGACTTTAGTATGCTAATGATGTACTCCCTATAACAATAAGTGAAAATCAAGTACAAATTTCCGGAAAAGTCTGATTTGCCGGTCTTTTCTTAAATATTGCTATAACCAACACAGTAAAATTAAAATTTTGATAGGTCTCTCGATTCAGTTTACCAAGTGTTAAAAGTGACTGATCTGTTTATCTACCTAGAAATCATGTTTAACACCTATTGGAATCTTGAAAATTCTGAACTTTATTGACTCACAGGAAGTCATAGATGTAATAGTAGTACAAAAACGTGAAGTAAGCTCGTAATTCCAAACACAGCAATAGTTTCTGAGTCTACTAGATTGATGCGTTTCTCAGTATCAACAACTTATTTTCTTCCAGATCGATAAGAATTAAAGAATTCTTGTGCAACTGCACTTTAAAATGTTTTCAAAATAATAGCACAACGAAGTCCATAGAACAAAAAGTTCACTATGCAAAACTTGTGGAAACCTGCTTATACCCTCTCTATATTTGAACCATCTATGTCTTCCATCCTTCGATCATCAGAAGAAAAGTAATTCAAATAAATGATGGTTTTATTCTTTAGGTGTTATGGTATATAGCTTGGACTATTATGGTCTTCCACTGCTCTCTATCTCAGTATCTGTGAATCACTTCAGAGATATTTTCTTCTTTGTCTCCCTGTCTCTGGTGCCTTCGATTCTTCAAGTTGTTACGAATTCTTCTATGTTTCCTTACCCAATTTAATGACCATAAGAAGTAAATTGTTATTCTTTGATTCCATTTAGTATCTCTTCCTTGTGCCTTGACTCAACCCTATAGCTTTAACCTGAGACTCATTTAATCACCAGAAAACTCGGAAGTCATGATTTAGCAAACAGCCATTGTGATTCTCCTTACTGTCGAATTTTGGTGCTCACTGGCTGAGGAATAAACAGGGAAATACTTAGCACAGTCGCATCTTTTCAGAAGAAAATTCTAGCAGAAACATAACTTTTTAAGGTATAGATACCAGAGCCTTATCATGTCATGTGTCTATGCATATTTATAGGAGTACCTATAGTTTTTCTTGTGACCATGGTCTACTACTTCCATCAAGTCGTTTGTCAAGAAAATTCCCATTTCTCGTGTGTTTTTTTGACTCGCTCAGATGAAGTTGAAATCGAGACACAGGCTTTTTTTGTTATGGCAACATCGGCCTCCATTATCCTGGAGACACAAAGCTTGTGATCAAGTGGTTCAGTTTCTTGCCGACCTTTGTCAGAAGGAAACGATAGGTAAAAAACCCAACACATTTTGTACATATATATTTTTGAATAAACTGACAGTGTTTATTTTACAGTAGAAGGCAAGTGTTGCAAAAGAGTGACTATCTCACAATAAAAACAAGAAGGAACCAAAGCAAACGGTAATTAATATCACGTCTATGTCAGATTATTACTGCTGATAATTAGGATCTGTAGAGCATTAAATATGGTATTACCTCCCCGTATTTTTCTTGGAACTCGTTCCTCGATAAAAGCAGTTTAGAAATTGGATAGTTCAGGATGTCTTATGACTAAAGGTTTGGTAATTAGTTCAGACGTTTTACTGCACAGCCACAGGTTTGCAATGACCATATCACAAATGGCAGTAGGTAGGCTTGGCATTTAATATACATGAAATTCCTCAACTTAAGTTTGTTTGATGAAAAAGCAAGTTTACTTTTGTTAGTGAGAACATCAAAGTAAATTAGTTTATATATATATATATATATATATATATAAATTTGAATTGAAAAATGAACATGAAACTAAGGTGTCTATATGAAGGTTGTGCTTAGGTGGATCCTTCACATAAATGCAGACCAATGTCGATTGATATCAGTTTTCTTGGAACATCCAGTTCTATAGGTCAGAAACCTCAAAATAGCAGTTTATCTGTGCACCTATACATTGTAATACAGGAAAAGTAAAATGCAAACAAACCATTGAACAAATTTTAGTACTTTACACAATACCCATCCATTCTGTCTACTCACCTGTGTTAGTCAATGTAAGGCAAAGCTCCCATACCTTGACTACCAGTATATTAAGTTCTTCAAGAACAGTAGTAGAGGAATAGAATTTTATAAAAGTTACAAGAAAACATATTTTTATGGTTATGTATAAGAAGAATTGAAGTTATATAAAAACTGACAGATTTGGTAGAGATAGAACCATGACTCATACTTGATATGTATTTTCCTTTTTGCCATTAAGTGAGCTTGAGCTGGCTTATATATAAATTGCTGAAATAACAGTGCAAAAGATTAACAGAGACACAAGAGATGAGTCCCTCAGTATCAGTATGGAGTATCTTGTGAAGAAGAACAATGTTGCTTTGGCATGATTTCAAATGGTGGGTTAGTTTGGCCAAACCAAAGAAGAGAAAGATTGTTGAGTGAACTTGTTATACAACCTAATTGTACAAATAAAATTTGGTCTGAAAATTCAGATTCTTATTTCTGTGTTTTTTTTCCTTCATTTTCTGATTTTCATGTTTTGGAGGCATTCCTAGCATTTACACACCATTTGCTTGAACTGATTAGAATTATTTACATTTAAAAGAAGTCATCAAAACAATACTTGAAGAATGAAAAAGCATGATTTGGTGTGTACTTCTTACATTTTTGTTCCTTATTTATAGCTTCTATTTTAGTTGTATAACACATGGAATCAAAACAAAATGTTTCTCATCCTTCAGAACTTTGAATATATTGCATTGCTTTCATTTCTTATTTGACACTCCTTTTTTTATTTAATATTTGTATCCACTATATTGATTTTTTGTGCTTGGCTTAGGTTCTTCAACTTCATTAGATAATTTATAGGAAATTAGCTTCATTACTTTTTATTAATAATATATTAAATATTGGCAACTACATTTAAATGTTATGAATAGTATGTATATATTTATGGGTCACTGTTTGTTGTTTTTTACATAAGCTTGGATTTATTTGCCTGTATTTTAAAAGCCATTGGTTTTAGTAGAATAAAATTCTCCCCTGGTTTATATTTTAAGTTTATGAATAAATGAACAAAATCAGTAATCCTGCCAATGTGCATTATTTATTATGTTAGCATTGTGACCTCCATGACTAGTGATACTGAAGAGTGAACAGACAACAACAATTGGTCAAACCATATATATACTTAAAAAGTATTTTGTTTTCAACTTTCAACTTTCTCCTTTGCCAATAATCATAATTAATATATGTATAGGTCAGGTGAGGCAGTAGCCTGATATGGGTAAAATGTAGCCCCATACCACCTGTTGCATACTTGCCAACCTGTACTGAACCAGCATGGTGAGTTATCGTTCAAACCCACAATGACTACACACAATTTGCAATGACCCTCAGTCCCTGGTAGCTGAAAGGCAGAGGGTACTAAGACTCTTTAGGTTTCACAAGTGCATTTCTATGTATGCACATAGAAAGTAAGATCACTGAAAAGTCAAGAAAGAGAGGAAGAGTTAGAGCATGTGTTGGGGAATGCCAAATTCAAGTGGGATGTCATCTGACTAGGTAAGACACAAAGGAAAGGAGAACACTTGGAGCAGCTATGGAGTGGAAATGCCCTGTATACTAGAGGAGGAGATGCTGTCGATTGGAGGAGTTGGTTTCCTGGTGTTGTGATTTCCTTATACTTGGAATGCTGTGTTGTGATTTGCCTATTTTAGAAAATTGGCCTTGGATTGGTTTCTCCCTTGCTAACGTAATATTGTTTGTGTTGTAATGCTCACACCACTATATTTTATTTTAGTGTTTTGACTTTTGTAGTGGTTTTGAGTCATAATAAAAACCTCAATCAGGTGTTTATACTTGTTATTGACTGTATTCAGTTCAGTTGTTATATTCTTATAACACCTGATGAACAGAAAGATGAAAGAGCAAGTGCTCCTCGACAAAGGAACAGGCAACAGAGTGACCTCAATCACTTTGAGAATCAACAACAAATACAATCTTCAAGTGGTTCAAGTGTTTGTACCAACATCAAGCCATGAAGATGAGGAAATTGAAGAACTATATGAGGT
This sequence comes from Morbakka virulenta, assembly GCA_003991215.1. Classification (NCBI taxonomy): domain Eukaryota; kingdom Metazoa; phylum Cnidaria; class Cubozoa; order Carybdeida; family Carukiidae; genus Morbakka; species Morbakka virulenta. The sequence goes on from RDPX01000037.1 coordinate 268,941, forward strand.
AGTAGCAGAGATCATGGAAAAGAACAAGAGTCACTTCAAAATTATAAGAGGTGACTTCAATGCAAAGGTTGAGCAAAGGCAACAAGATGATGGAGTAGCAATTGGGCCTTTTGGGTTTGGAGATTGTATTGAGAGAGGAACAAGACTAATACAATTTGCAACAGCACAGATCTTAAGAATAGAAAACACTTTCTTTAAGCAACAGAAAAGCAAGAAGTGGATGTGGAAGAGCCCTAATGGACTGACAAAAAAAATGAAATTGACTATGTCATGAGCAACAGAAACATTGTCTTAGATGTTGATGTCATTCAGAGAATTAATATAGTGAGTGACCACAGGATGGTGTGCAGCAAGATCAAGCTCAATGCAAGATTAAAGCAAAGCAGAATAGAAAGATCAGGGAAGCCAAAATATCAATCTCAAAGTGTTGATGTGCAAAAGGCAAGAATTTCAACTAAAACTACAAAATTGATTTGAAGTGCTTAAGATGGATAGTGATGTAGAAGAAATGGCAGGGAAGATTACAGAAGTTGTACAGGAATGTGCAATGGAAACAGCTGGAAGAATTGCAAGATCAGACAGAGAGAAGCTCAAGCCTGAGACCAAAGAACTACTGGAGAAAAGAAGGAGAATGGCAGGGAAACCAGACTGCACAAGAGAACATTAAATACACCGAACTGTGCAAGACAATTAGAAAAGCAATGAGAGAAGACATCAAAGAACATAACACCCTGAGAATCAAGTTAGCCATTGAAAGTGGAAGAGGTCTCCAGACAGCAGCAAACACCAAAGAAGGGTGTAAAGTATTGATACCATCACTGAAAAAAGCAGGACAGAACTATCATCATCAACCAAGAGAGAATATTAGAGAGGTGCACAGAATTTTATGAGAACCTATGCAAAGATGCAGCCCAGAACACTGTACTAAAGGAAACAGAGGATGTACCACCTATCCTAGATTGTGAAATAGAGCATGTCAGAAGCAGATGAAGAACAGCAAGGCAGTTGGAGAAGATCAAGTGGTTCAAATGTTGAAAGCAGGAGGAGATGTTTTGAGACAAAAGATCAAGGAATTGTTCAATGAAGCGTTACAGAGTGACAAAGTGCCAAAAGGCTGGAAAAAGGCCATAATTACACTGATTTTCAAAAAAGGAGACAAAAAATACCTTGCAAACTATAGACCAATCAGTTTACTTTCCCACATCTACAAACTCTTCATGGGAATCCTGAAAAACAGACTGAAAAAGAACACATTAGATGAGCCTCAACCATCTGAAATGGCAGCTTACCACAATAATCATTCCACCATTGACCATCTGCATGCTGCCACACTGGAGAAGACTAATGAATACAGGATACCAGTTCATATGGCATTTGTAGATTATGAGAAGGTATTTGACTTCATCCTACATCAGGCAGTTTTAAAAGCCCTGAAGGGACAAAATTTTGAAGGAAAATACATCAACTTCTTGAAGGAAACATACAAGTGAGGGACAGCACAAATATGAACAGAATCATTCAGCAGAAAGATCAAAATCATGAAAGGTATTCATCAGGGTGACACTACCTCCAGTTATATTTATTTCAGCATGAGAAGAGATGTTCAAGAGAGTGATAAATGACATTGGCATCAACATCAATGGAGAGAACCTCAGCAACCTACGATTTGCAAATGACATCATCCTGTTTGCTAGAACAGAGGAAGAGCTTCAGAAACTGCTGGAAGATTGGACAGAGAAGGAAAGAGAGATGGCATGAAGATGAACTAAAAGAAAACAAAAATAATGTGTAATGAAGTTGCAAGAAGAAGACACAGAGCAGGAATAACAATTGATAGAGAAAGCCAAGAAGAAGTGGACCAGTACAAGTAGTTAGGAAGAATACTAACACCAGGAAACAGCACTGCTAAAGAGATTGACCAATGTAACATCAGGCTGGAAAAGATTTGGCCAATATAGCACTTTTCTAAAAGACAAGAGGATGCCAATGTGCCTCAAAAGGAAAATCATGGACACAGTCATACTACCAGCAATGACCTACGGAGCTGAGACATGGGCACTAACCAACCATCAGAAACAAAAGCTTCCAGTAGCACAAAGGAGTATGGAAAGAACAATGTTAAATGTCACAAGGAAAGATAAGATCAGAAATGAAGTCATAAGATCAAAGACCAAAGTTAGAGGCATTATCGAGAAGGTAGTGTATTTGAAAGGCCAATGGGCAGGACATCTATCCTAAATGAACAATAACAGATGAACCAAGAAAATAACAGAGTGGAGACCAAGAGAAGGGGGCAGAATAAAGGGAAGACTAAGGAGAAGATGGCAAGATGAAATTGAAGAGAGGGCAGGCAAAATGTGGATCTAGAAAGCACAAGATGAGGCCACCCACCAGCAGTGGCATGAATAGCTAAAATGATGAGATATATATATATATATATACAAGTATTGGAGTAATTATTAGCTATCAACAGTGCACAATAAACTAAGACTATTAGAACTATTATATGGTGGATGACAAAAAAATAAACAAAACTTAGTTTAAAACTGTCAGTTTCAGGTTTTTCAAAATCATCAGCTAAACATATATATATATATATATATATATATATATATATATATATATATATATATATTACACTACTGCATCACTAGGTAATCTAGGATAATTAAGTGTACATCTCAAGTCTGGACCAGGACCTGAGAGGCGCAGAACATGGCACAAGATTGATGCGGTGCCCAAAAGTGCTGATATCTGAGCACTTGCAGCAATATTAGGGATCTGCAATGTTTCAAATGCTTCGAATATTCCAGGTGATAATGCTCCCATGGCTCCAACTATCACCGGCACAATGGTCACTTTGGCTCGGTACATGTGCTTAAGCTNCTAAACATATATATATATATATATATATATATATATATATATATATATATATATATATTACACTACTGCATCACTAGGTAATCTAGGATAATTAAGTGTACATCTCAAGTCTGGACCAGGACCTGAGAGGCGCAGAACATGGCACAAGATTGATGCGGTGCCCAAAAGTGCTGATATCTGAGCACTTGCAGCAATATTAGGGATCTGCAATGTTTCAAATGCTTCGAATATTCCAGGTGATAATGCTCCCATGGCTCCAACTATCACCGGCACAATGGTCACTTTGGCTCGGTACATGTGCTTAAGCTCCTCTTGCAGAGTTGAATACCTCTCTCACTTCTCCCCCTCTTTGATCACAACTTGAACATCCATTGGCACTGCAACATCAATGAGTGTCCAGGTTCTCTCATGCTTATCATGTATGGAGATGTCTGGCTTGTTATGCTTAATTCAGTGATCTGTTGACAAAACCGTGTTCCAGTACAGCACGACATTGCCATCGCCCACTGACATCACATTCTCTGGGGTGTGCTTGAACCAGTTCTCTCGTACCTCCAGTCCAAACCTTCGGCACAACTCCCAGTGTACTCTGTGTGCAATTATATATATATATATATATATATATATATATATAAGGAACTAAAAGGGAGTCTAAAAATTGAATTATGCTCCTTACCCTCACCAACATCAAAGGAATCTATATTTACTAAATTATTACAAGGAGGCTAAATTCCCAGGAAATTAAGATATGCATAATGCTATCATTGGAAATTGAATAATGCTTCTTATATTTGCTTAAAAAATATTCTACCTTTTGGTACATGTTTTAAAATGTAGAGGATTTTTAGTGATGCAAGTGTGTAATAATGGGTATTCTGAAGATTGTGACCTTTTCATTATAATACTTGGCTTTTTCTCTTATAATGAAGTAAAAGAGATGACTGTCTGGCCTGCAAAGTCAGCTTTAAAGTTTGGAGTAATGGTTAGAGTAAAGTATAATTTTCAATTGAGCCCTTAAAGTGAAAAATTAAAGACTACACTATTTTTTAATTTCAGTTCAGTTGTAAAAAATATACTATAGAATACTGATCAAGGCCTTAATGGATCTTAAATGTGGTTTTTTTTCTGATATTTTTTTAAAGGAATTAAGCAGATATGGAGATTGTGTATGTTTACACCAAAAAAAGAAATGAGTTTGGCAGACAGTGCAATTTTACTGATCGCCAAGCAGAGCTTCATGTTGACATTCAACCAGATACAAGACTTGCAACAGAATTTATTGAAAGAAATCCATGCAATACTGGGATTCAATGTGTCCCGGAGATGTCAGAACATGAGGTATTTACATTCTTTTGCCCTTACATAAAAAGAAACACTGATGATAATGACAAGAAGCATTTTGATGGTAGCTGCCACTTAATAGTAATTTAGATGGCTTGCATGTTTATGTGTGTTTGTGTGTGTATGATTGTGCATGTGTGCCTGACAGATAATATCGCCAATGATCAAATTTTTTAAAGGAGCTAAACAAATGGATTCTTACACCTACTGTTAATATGAACACATTGCCTTTTGTTCTTCTTGCAAGTTTAATAAAATTCAGCCTGTTTTGATTGAACCGAGTGTCTTTCCTGTATTTAATCATTCAGGGACTTTGTTTTGCTAATATTGCTAGCTAGTAAAAAATCGACCCCAAGTTTGACACTTAATAAAACTGGATTCTTGTTGCCCTACAAGGTAAACACAGAGAGATTTGAAACAGAGAACAGAGGCATTAACCACACAGAAGGAGGGTGGCCAAAAGACATCAACCCAGCTGAAATGGAACAGACAATCAGATACAGAAAGAAAGTTGAAAAAGATGAAAATTATGTTAGTACCATTCAAGGACTTGGTGGGGTAAGCTTTTTTTAATTGTTTCTTGTATTGCAATTTATTCATTCAATGTTACAGGTTCTGAAAATTGACTTTGTGGAAAGGAGACAAGGTGTCCCTATTTCAGTGCTTTGTAAGAGGTCTTGTGAAAATGACAGGCCTACTGTATGTATTAATCATATTTGTAGATATAACTTAAAGTTAGCTGCAATTTACATTTAATGAGTTATAAAAAATACAATTAAACAGACAGTATGCTTTCTTTATTAATTAAAAAAACTGTATTTAACCTAAAAGTATATACTAACTTTATTTGTTTATTCCCTGGTTACCCTAGAAAAAAGTAAACATTTGTTCAGTCAGAAAATAATGACCAATGTGTCTCAATGTATATGCATTCACATTACAGTTCAAATTACAATGATGTAATGAAGTGGCACAGAGCTAAACCCATTGATTCAACAAGTGCAAGGTCCATAGATTGCTACCCTCTAGTTATTTTTAAAAATCTGAGATACTGTCAAAAACCCCAATAATTTGCAGAAAGAGGAGATCCTCATTCTTCACACTGAAGAATGAAATTATTGGCAAAGTAATGGGATTTTGCTGTAAACTTGTAGCAGTCATAGCTAGTCAATTGTCTGTTTAGAATTTACTTTGATTTTATTAAGTTGATGAGTTGAACATATATTCTGCAATAGGCTATTAGATTATTAACTTTTTGTTCTTACAGGGGAAGTTTAGACCATAGTTTTACTGTGTGCTTTTTAGATTTCAATAATAAGTAGCCTTTGCAATGGTTTGAAACATTGATCAGATTGATAGTTTTCAAAAATATAATGTATTTAATAATGACCTCAGGCTTGAACTTAAAGTGGCATATAAGAAATTATTTGTTTAACTTTACCTTTTTATCTGTGTCCTATATTTTGTTACATTGCCTAATCAAAGCCTGATCAAGACCATTGGTTTCTGAATCATTAGCATTCAATGTGTATATTATATTGAAAATATTACCAATGTGGTAATTCATGATTTTCTCATTGCTATTACACTGCATTTTTAATAGTACATGTCCTCGTATTCAAGTTTTGTAAAACAAAATTATAAAAAACTAATGATACAAATGTAAAAGGAGTTCAGAGTCATATCTTTGGGTGGAATTGTGATTTTTATCTAAACATTTGTTGTAGGGCTGTATCCCTGTGTTTGACACTGAGGGTGGCTCATAGTTAGTGAAATTATTATTCCTGAAATATGTATTTGCCCCATTCAAGGCACCAGTAGAGGTTTCAATGCTATTGTTGGTAGTGATATGTCTCACAGCAACAGATGAGAGCAGATTTAAAAACTGTTGTATTTTTTTGGAAATATTTACCAAATTCAAGTGCAAAATAATCAAATATGATATGAATTTTGTGGATATATTTAGGTGATGGAACACTGCATTCAGCAAAATAATGCCATTGATATCTATGAAGAATATTTTGAAGATGTGATATCTGAATTTTCAAATGAGAGACCATCAGCCAAGACAATAAATGTTTTCAGGTAAGTGTTTTCTAATAAATAAAGCCCTCATTATGCTTGCATTATTCAAAATAACTGTACCAAATAGAATAATTGTGTCAACTAGAACTGCCAATACCAATTTATTGGTTTTCACTATGGAAAAAATCTGTTTTAGGTGTTTTTAAATATCATTTATTGTCTAGTTAGATAAAGGGGAAAAAACAACTTTTTTACATAATTTTTTTCTGTAGTTCTCCAATGCTTTTTGATCAATAATATTTCACTCCTGACAAGGCCAAAAGCGATTACTTATCATAACCAGTAGTTGGTAGTCATTTTGATGTATTGATATCAGGAAAAGTATTAAAAAGGTATTCCTAAGAAGTTTGAAAAATTGATTTTCAGGAAAAGGAGACCCGTGCATAAAAACATTAAATGGGTTGGCAGAGTCACTGTCCATTTTTAGTGAGAAATGTGGTCTTAAAAGCGTGGGGAGGTCAGATGTCAAACCTTAGTAAATGGCTTGGAGATTTCAAGGGAAATAACCCTTGTCTCACTCAGACAGCCACACGGATGATAGAGTCCTTCAGTTTAATAGTTCCGGGTCCGTGTTAGATCAATATTTACAAATACTATATTGCTTGTTGAAGAAGATATACTGGGACTCCCAAGTGCAAATCAGCGTGAATGTTTATTCTTTACTTAATGCAACTGCATTGAGGGAATATGGTACATACACATATATTGTATATTAAAAGAATTTAAAGAAGCATTTGATCTTGTAAGGTTGTATGGCGATTGCTAGAATGGTGACCATGCCTGAAAATGAATATGACATTGACTGGCCGGCACCATTTCTTGATGGTATTCCTTGGGCTTCAGTTTTTAGGAAAACAGCCTTTGATGCTGCAACTGAGTTCAGAATGATTTAAGGTTGCTTTTTAAAAATTTGTATTTCATTGTAGTTACAAAGTCACACTTATTTCTCTGCCATGGTCCAATGTTCATTGTTCTTTAGTCATTGTTCATCGCAATCATTTCTACGTTCAGTTTTAATGAGATGTAACCGATAAATCTTGGCTTTCTTCCAGATGGGCTAGCAATGCTTGTAAAGGGTGATTCTCAATACCAAATCTCACTGTGCTGAGCGAATTTGGGAATCTATTTCTGTTTCTTCTAATAAAAAAACTTTGACATTGAGATTTTCGGAAGATTTACAATAGTGTTTTACATTCTGACAAGTTGGTTATTTCTCCATTTTTGGTGGTGTTCAATGTTCTCTGTTCTCTAGGGAAAAGGCTGACCCCTTAACTAGATTGTTGTTTTTTTTGTCATTTTTTCTCTAAATGACAACGATGTTCCTTTGCAAAGTTTCTCTCCACAAACTGGTCAAATTTTGGACTCTTTCATCACAAGTCCAAGGTTTGTTGCAAAGGGTATTTATAGACATGATCAATCTAAAGCTCCTGGTTTAAATTTGATTCCAGTAGCTGTCTTCAAAGGGTGGACTTCTGAGCTACCTTCATGGCTTTTCAAACTTCAATATTTGCCCTGTCTTCCATCCTTCTGTAACGTTTCTAACTTTGCCTATGTATTCATAAATGCAGAGTATTCGTCTTTCCCAGGCAGATATCAACCTTCCATTCTTCTTTCTGCCATTAGTTAAATCTTTAATTGACTTATCAACAATGCACTTGTGGCAATCTTGCAGAAATGGTCTTTTTGTTGCTGTTCAATAAAAGTTTAGAGGATCTCTTTCCACTGTTAACCTTTTGATTGTATTCACATATCGTGTCTGTAGATTTTTGGATAAGCCTGGTGAAGGACGTGCTATAACTCTGGATATTTCTAAGGCATTTGATGAGGTGTTGCAGGCCGGCTTTCTTCAAGAGGATTCTGGTTATAGGATTTCTGGAAAGGTCTTCAATATTATGCAGATCTTGCTTTCAAATCGTAAAATGTGTGTCACACTGGATGAACGTACTTCTGTTAAGTAGCCCATTAATGCTGAAGATTGTCATTGATGCTTAAGATTCTATCCTTGCTCCAACTCTCTTTCTTCTACCTAATAATAATCTTTGTGGTAACGTGCTTGAGTATCTCCCTTCGAAATTTATGGACAATCATTTTGATGTTAACCCGAGGAAGCTTCTTCTTCTCTTGATGAATGTTCATCAATGAGGCTTCCAGGTTTCTCATTTTCCTCAAATCTTTTATGGAGCTCTTATATTTAATCTTTTGCTTAAGCCTGGTTCTGTCTATTGTGCCGAAGAGTACCTTTTGTCTGAGGCTGCCTGAATCTTTAAAACTTACCATCCTTTCTTGCACAGAATACTATTGCCACATCTTGACAGGTGGCCCCATTTCTCATCTTGTTGTTCTTGATCCAGTTCACAGACGTGTTTGTAACTTGAAAGGTTCTGCTCTTGCTTCTGCTGTTCAATCATTGTCTTGTTGACAAAATGCGATTTGTCTTCGTCTTCTTTAGAGGTATTTCATGGAAAGTGTTCTAATGAACTTTCGGCTATAGTATCGGCTCACTTTATTGCATCTCGTGTGACTCATTTCACCCTACATCTTTATCCTTATGTAGTTGTTGCTCCTCGTTGTAATAGTGATAAATCTTTCTGTGAATGTAGTTTCTCCCCCCGGACAGCGAGATTGTAAAACTCTTTGTCTTCTCGATGCTTTTCTTCATCATATCAGTTAAATTTTAAAGGTTACTAGCAATCTTTTTGTGAATTTTACAGGACATTATGAATTTGTTATGTAATGACTTTGCTTTTTCAAATACATTTCTCTCAGCAAAGTCAAGTTGGGGTGATGAAAATGATTGACTGATAACATTTTATTTTTTATTTAGTTTGATTTTTCCACAGCAAAAAAACAACAACTGACCAGAAAATGTTTTGCAACCCTTTAAAAATATCTTAGGTAGCCCAAGATTTAGCAAACTTAACCAAACGTGTAATCTCTCCACCCACCCACCCACCCCCCTCTGTCTTTCTTTCTGTCCGTCTGTCTGTCTCTTTCTCTCTCAGTTTCTCCCAGTCTTTCATCCGCTCTTTCTGCCAGTCTGACCTTCTCATTCTTTCTCGCCTCCACATACCCACACCCCATACACAACAATAAGTATGACAGCAGGTGATCAAGAAAAACGACATGCCAATTAATTCCCTGGAAAGAGAGACCACTTTTCTTCTTGCTCCCAAAGAAATTACAACAACCAGCTTTTTCACAGGATACAGCCTTTGTTGTTCAGACTGCTTATTTTTATTTACCCGCTTACTGATCCTCCTGGATACGTAAATTTATCTTTTATTTAAGTGTTATTAGATTCTCTGCCTTCTGATGATTGCAATTGTTATTTTGTCTGATTTGCTGTGTATTAGTAATCTTATTTTTTAAATTCAGAATATACATAAGGGCATATCAGGGACCTTCAAAAAGACTAAAATAGCCATTAGTTTTGTCGTCATTTTTTATTGTTTTAGAGACCCGAATGAGATGAAAAGAACCGCTACATCTATATCTTGGTATCCAGATGGTGCAAGAAAATTGGCCATTGCCTATTCTGTTCTTGAATTTCAAAAATCGACACCGGATATGTGTATGGATTCCTACATTTGGGATATAGGTAAAAGATACACAAAGCCATAAAATAGTGCGCTATGAACCTCCAGCAAAGTATTCTTGCCTGTTATTAGTAAAAATTTTCAAAGTTCAAATATCCTGAAGTGAAAATTAACCGATGTTAACATAAGTTGTGACTGAAAGCATTTTTCTTTGCTTGACAATAATTGCTTTTTCTGGGCCGTAAATCTGGTCATCTTAGGACACGGTTTTTTATGGAGCGTTTCTTACAAAACAAAATCCATTTCTTGCAGTTTACTCCCATCAGTTAAAAAAATCTTCTACTGAAAGCTTTCCAAAGGCATGTTTTCCACTTTATTGGTCTCGACTAAATATGTTAGCTAATTTGCCATAACGCGAGATAATCGAGCGGAGCCATGATAAAGTTCTCAGATGAGTTTTCAAGAACTTCATTTTTGATGATGTTCTTTCACCAAGAGCTTTTGTAGCAGGGCTGATAAGAAATTTTTGCAATGCCATCATTACCTGAGGTATCAAAATTTTAACCTCTCTACGGCTTATTATGATATGAGATCACCAAGTTGGCTTTTACATGGGAGATCTTGAGCAGTAAGTTTCGCAAATCCATTCGGAGATAATCTTGATAAAAATACCAGGGGAAAACCGAAAATATGTTAAATAACACCACTTCAGCATCCTCCATGTTTTTATTGGAAGTCTTTAACAGCATTTGCTCCAGGTGGAAGTGGCACTGAAAATCATCTGGCTCAAAAATTTCCGTTATTGTTCCAGTTGCCTCATCTAGAGCTTTATAATACATCGGCTTGTAGAATTCTCTTGGTGAATCAGGAAAGTAACAGGCTACTATTGCACCATAATTGGTTATCCCAATGGGTCGACACCTTTTCCTAAATACAGTTGCTTTATTAATATCATAGCGTTTGTGCAACTGCTCAATCTTATTAAAAAAATATTTCAAATGAGTCATCATTCTGGTCCTATTATGGCAAGTTCACTGTCATTTTTTTGATTTCATAATATTCTAGTGTGTATGGTCTTGCGTTTTTCAGAGTTTGGCATAGTCTATCAAATTGCTTCCTAATCTTAGAAATTAGCTTGCACCCCAAGAAGTACTTGACCTTTTTCATGCTAGCCTTGAGGCCTGACGCTTTAGTCTGTTGCTTTCCGTCAGTAATGATACTTTTCTCTTAGGAGACTCTGGTTCTCTTCAAAGTTTGAGGATGCCTTCAAGAGCCAGTTCTCTTACCGTTCATCTTGTTTGGCATAAGTCATGCAGTCCCGGATATGAGTTGTCAGATTTATTTTGGAGAGCCTCTAAATTATTGTAATTTATTATTGGGCGACTTACGAATAGGTTTTTTGAGCTTACTTGATATCTCAAGTGCTTCTTTAGGTACACCTTTTACACCGTTAGTACATGTCATATTCAAAGAAAGACGATGGCAGTGTGCATAAACCAAGATCCATTTTAAGTTTTGATGGTCCCAGGTACATCCTTAAATCCCCCTTCGTGATTGCTGCTCCTTGAAAACACTGCCCTCTTGCATCCTGGATATCAAGGTCAGTTCATTTTAGGATATCTAAAATGTATTCTGAAATAGTTTTTGCTTTTAATTCATCCAGTGCCAGTGTGACTAAGTACTCCTCATGTGGCAGTTTATCATCTAACCATTTAATGGAAATAACAAAGTGTTCCTGTTCGGATACATCACTTGTTCCGTCAGTCATCATACTTATGTATCTGGAATAAGAATTCTTTCTTTTGTCAATAATGTCTTGTGTTTTCTGTATATCAAATAGCTTAATACGTTCATTTAGAATCCTGGGAGGGTAAAACAACTTAATATATTTTTTGTTACACCTAATTCATTCGTTAATATCCAGATTTGTTTTGCCTGGACAGCTAAATCTTAAAAGCGCATTATAATTAATGTCCTCTGTTCATCTATTAGGATCCCATTAACCACGAGTAGCCTTGCCTGGTATAAAAGGGATTGAAATAACTGTAAAATTTTAGAAAACAACAAACTATATATTTGCTTTTCCAGTTTTACACTATTTTCAATAATCACAGATTTGGCCCGGGTAGTTTCCTGAGTGGTGATAAACCGTAGTGTGTGTTTTTCTGTGAAGGCATCTTCCTAATAATGGGTCGTTACAAGTCTTACAAAAATGATATAGGTTTGTTCAGGGAGATTATGGTTGTGGTACAATGGCAGGGACATTTTGGTCACCTCGCCAGATTCCATGTTGTGTAGTATGTACACTAAGAATGACGATTCAACGTGATATTCTACCTGCTGAAAAGGCCCTGGAAAGGACTGTTTGACAACTAAGTTCAAGGTAGACCTAAAGTCCATTATCAGTTGAAGTATGCATTAGCTGTTAACACTTCATTCTGAAAATACAATGTATATTTGCTTTGGAAGATAACAAAGCCTTACACATTCTCACTGTTATAAATTGTCTTGTATTGGCTAAACAGGAGTCGGTAAAATGTCATAAAATATAATTTACTACTAAGCTTCAGTGGAAAACCAACTTCACTGTTATTGCTAAGAATGTCCACAGTGGCGTTGATTCGCTCCTGAGATACAGAATGCCTATGTTAGTGGTGTTAGATTGACTTAATACAATTAAGGTAAGATACTCTTAGGATGGACCTCAAATGAATTAATTTTCGTCGGTGTGCTGTCTGACACTGAATTTCCCCCAAGAAACGTGAATATACTATCCAAACGCTGTGCACTCTTACTAAGGCATTTGAAATAATATTAGCGTATTTGCCAGAAAAGCTTGATGTCATTAACACTAACTATTTTTATAAAATAGTGTTAGTTTTATATCAGATGCTTTATCAGGCGTGCGAAGATACGAAATTAGAATCACATTCATTTTGTTCGAAAGCCTTTTTGTTGGTACTCGACTAAACGTCAGAAAAACACAGGTTTAGTGAGTTTTTATCAATGCAGAAGATGAGGAAAGGATCAAGAAAGCCTGCCCTTTTTGTTACGGGCTGTCTTCAAAAACTGGAAGACAATACACAAATCCCCTTTTTTTACAAAGAGGAAGTTATGAAAGTTGAATATGTATTCCATTCAAAGCCCCTAAATGAAAGTCAGACGTGGCTTTGCCAATTACTTTGAAGTGTTTTAGCTCAAAGTTTTACTGCCTTCACGTTGAGAAGTAGATGCTGTGCCATAGCGGATCATGATTAACAATTTTGTTTGTACTTGCACTGTCTTTTGGCTGGACTCGATTAACACAAAGCTTTGTACTGCAAACATTTGGCCCATGTTCTTTTATTCCCTGGCATCAAAACAGCACTTAAATTCGTGAACAATTATTCTTAGATTTGTGACAGGCGCCCTTTGTAGATGAAGGAAGAATTTTTCGCGAAGTAAAAAGTTTCTTCGGGTTATATATCACGATAGCATACGGAAACTACGTTTCGAGAGATACTTCTTCCATCGTCAGACTCAGAGCCTGACGATGGGAGAAGTATCTCTCGAAACGTAGCTCGGAAAAAGCTTACGACTCAAGACATGATAAAGGTTTTACATCTACACTAGCGTGAATTATTTGTTTTCTGTTTTAATCAATAAGGATGTCATAAAGACGAAGTGCAATCAGGAAATAAAATTTAACCCTATGTCTAGAGGTACGTCTTTAAATAAACTTATTTTAAATTACAACTGAAACAATTTCTAGGAGTTCCAGAAATCTGTGCCTACTTTATTGATGGCCCATGATTGTTGTGCAGGTGATGATTTCCAGTAACTGTCAGTACTTGTTTTTAGCATTTGTTTTCACATGTCTTATATCTGTATTCGATTGACGATAATTAAAGTGTTTTCAATATTTTTATCAGCATCCTTTTATATTTATCACAGAAAATCCAAATAAACCTGAGCTTGCACTAAAGCCCGTTTCTCCTCTTGTGTGTCTTGAGTATAATCCTAAAGATCCACACATACTTGTTGGTGGATGCTACAATGGACAAATAGGTAAGTGCTTTAGTTATAGTTCTTTAGTTGTAATAGTTTTTGTAAGGTTTATAATTGTAAGAAAATAATTCAAGTCATATTGCAGCTTCCCTTGTATAAAATCTATAGAAATTTAAAAGGAGAGTATTTTGTAATATCTACTTTCCCCCCAGCTTTTATGTGTTTTATTTTAAAAGTTTGGGCATCTGCATTTAAGTGTCGTTTACCGATAATAATAATAAAACAGATATATTTAACCGATAATATTACCGATAATAATAAAAAATATTTGCGGGTCGGTCTTTTTTTAGTGCTTTGGATGTAAAAAATTGAGATATTTTAAAACAGCATGACATGATAGCTGCAACGTATCCTTTTCTATATAGTTAAAACTATGGGTTAAGTCGGAATTTACTCTCACATTTCAGTGAGTTTTCATAAATATGGGATGTTGCATTTTTTCAGCAGCATTTTCTAGCTTTTGATTTTGAATCTCGGATTTTATCTCCCATGTTGCCCAAACGCAATCCCAATTAATCCCTTCTGTGAGACAGGAAATAGAAGCTACTTCTAATAAGGCAAACGGAATGTTTCTAAATTGTGACATTTACACATTTCTCCAAAAGAAGATTAAGATAACTTACTGCTCAGTCTTTTTTATCTATGATAAAAACCTTTAGATGTTTCGCTCTACCTTGATATCTGCCTGGTTTTTTAATTACAGGGTCTGTTTTTAACTTCCTATTTACGACAGCCGAACTTTATACCGAGTCGATTAAAATGATTCAATTTTTTAAGAGGAGTTTATTTTGGGGAACTTTTAAGCTGATTTACTTTCCTGTGGGCTCATTTCAGACCTATAAACTCGGCATTTCTTATTTTTTGTAGCCTATGTTATGTGTATGCTTCAAATGACTTTGCTGTACATAAAACTGAATTAATAACCCTTAGAATCAAAGCTTGTACATGCTGTTAGTTAGTTAAAAGCATATTTCAGCTAATTAGACTTGGACTTTATTGAAAGGAAATCTAAATATTTAATATAATTTTAAAACAATAATTTTCTAATTTCTTTTTCAATATGTATGTATACTTAAATTGTGCCATGCTTTTACTTTTAGCAGAGAATTTAATATGATAGCACTGTATTCTAAACTCTATTTTTAAGGTTACTGGGACACGAGAAAAGGATCACAACCGGTTGAAATGACACCCATTGAAAAAAGCCACAGAGATCCGGTGTACGACGTACTTTTTATCTCTTCTAAAACTGGTAAGAAAGCTACTTGTACCACCGAACAACGGTGGCGGTACGGGATCAATTTGTATTTATTTTAAGGTTGATTAAAAAATTAAATAGAAATTTGATTTATACCCCTTAACACTACCATCTTTCTATAATGGTATACGATAAAATTACTACTACTTCTACTACTACAACTACTACTACTACTACTACTACTACTACTACTACTTCTACTACTTCTACCTCTACTATTACTAACACTACTACCACTGTTACTATTACCACCACTACTACTTCTACATCTGCCATTATTAGTACCACTAACATTATAAATAATTTTTGGTAGCTTTATTTGAATTTTTATTAAGAATTTTTATTTATCATTTTTTGCAGTTGTGATTTTTATCAGCAATTTTCTTTTTGTTTAATATTTGTTATATTTCTGGACAGAAAGTTTTTACGGACTTGCTGGAATTATTACACTGTAAACTATTACGTTTTGAGTTAACATTATGCAACTTTAAAGCTTGTCATAATATTCCTGATTCCAAGAGGCAATGGACGGTAATGGTAAAACGTAGAATCCTCTCGAACTGGCTCCTTTGGGGCTTTTTCTGTGTCGCAGTATCAGCAATAACAGTTGTTTATCAATTTCTTTTTAGGTACCGAATGTTTTTCCACAAGTACAGATGGAATGGTTTATTGGTGGGATGTTAAGAAGCTAGGAGAGCCGACTGAGAGTTTAAAGTTGATGAAAGGAATTCGGGATGGACATGCAATGGGAGGAGTTTCTTTAGAATATGAGCCAACCATGCCAACGAAGTTTATGGTGGGCACAGAAGAGGGAGGAGTTCTTTCGTGCAATCGGAAAGGAAAAACTGCCAATGATAAAATTGCTGCAATTTTTAGCCAGCATTTTGGACCAGTTTATTCAGTACAGGTAATATTTAACACCTTATGAATAATTTGGGGCTATAAAATATCAAACTGTATTCTTGATACGGACAAGGCTAATAATATACAAGTATCTGTTTTATTAACTTCGTTTCCTGCTGTTATAGTAGATTTAACGAAACTAGATTATATTGCATCAAATTTTCTCACCGCTACTTTAGGTAACGTAGAAAATATGTCAAATAGTTAAATGATAAAATATTAAAAAGTTTTGGTAATGATCTTTTATTTTGGCATTGGCATTGTGTATTTCTTGTGTCGTAAGTAATAAATTTAGATTTTAATACCTCCACTTTCATAATCATGAGAAGTGTCAACAGTACTTTGGATGTGGTCACCACCAGCACCACCATTATTGCGTCATGAATAATCAGCCAAGCTACTTCATTCTGCTTGGAAATCCTAGTGAGTGAGGTTTGTTTGTTACACTAAAGTTTTTTCTTGAAGTAGTTTAAACATGGAAATGTCCTTCACATATTAGAACGATTTGGAAAAATATTGAAGAAGATGAAATCAAACCAGAAGAAGTTTCATGCATCACTTCACAAGTCTCTCCTGTTATTAAATTGGTTCTGCGTAGACATAATTTGTCAATCTTAGAATCACACTTTACCATTACTTTGTTTTAATTTAACTTATATTTTAGAGGAACCCATTCTTTCCTAAGAATTTCTTGACAATCGGTGATTGGTGTGCAAGGGTAAGTTTCATAAGCTATTTTATGTCGTCACAAGATGTAATTGTATTCGTGTTTGTAGCATGGGTTTGGAATTTAGACCATTCGAACTTTCCCGTCTATGGTTTGGAATCTTGCCAAAAATGACCTTTCTTGACGATTTTTAGTACCAACATTGTTAATTTTAGTCTTGTAATAGGTTCTTTGTGAACATTCATTATTTTATGTCCAATAATACATCATGGTATAAAAAATAACCAAACAGCAAACGTAAATCGATGAATATTGAAATTATAGTGAAGGAGAGGGCTTGAAAAATTTATGAAGAAAAATAGAAGGTGCTCCTGACCGGATACTTACCGGCCTTCATGATTTTTTAACTCTCCGCTAAAACAACTGGGCAATGCAAATTAATGTTTTAGCCAGATCATATTTACAACATTTCTTTTAATTGTTATACGTCAAATTGAGTTTGAAAAAGCTTAAACTGATAATATAATATAATATAATATAATATAATATAATATAATATAATATAATATAATATAATATAATATAATATAATATAATATAATATAATATAATATAATATAATATAATATAATANAGGAGAGGGCTTGAAAAATTTATGAAGAAAAATAGAAGGTGCTCCTGACCGGATACTTACCGGCCTTCATGATTTTTTAACTCTCCGCTAAAACAACTGGGCAATGCAAATTAATGTTTTAGCCAGATCATATTTACAACATTTCTTTTAATTGTTATACGTCAAATTGAGTTTGAAAAAGCTTAAACTGATAATATAATATAATATAATATAATATAATATAATATAATATAATATAATATAATATAATATAATATAATATAATATAATATAATATAATATAATATAATATAATATAATATAATATAATATAATATAATATAATGTAATATAATATAGTATAATATAGTATAATATAATATAATATAATATAATATAATATAATATAAAGTAATATAATATAATATTTATATTGGTATAATATTTTAGTTTTGTTTTTTTAAAATGCTGGTGTCAATAAAATATGAGTTTCATTGTATAAAATCTTACAATATTTACTTTAAGACTAAATGCAGGTATTTTTGCATTTGGGAAAACCTTCCCATGTGTTGATTTCTTAGCGAGCAGATGCACTATTTCTGGTATGACATTGTTTTGTGTGTTTAAGGTAATGATGTCCATACTATATTGTGTAAAGTATCTGAACGATGGCTTCACTTGGAGAAATCTGTACTATTTTGAAATATTCACTGGGAGAAAATATGACAATAATAATTCCAAATAATATATTAAAAAATAGGAATTTCAACAATTGCCTAAATATATTTACTTTGTTTTTTTGTATTAGATTTGGTCAGAAGATATGAGAGAGTCGTCAATAATGTGGACAAAGTAATACACTTTTTTGCTACTGTCTAATATGTTATTACGGCTTGGTAATCTGTAGTCTGCCTTATTTTGCCAGGTGTTATAACGAAAAGAGGTTTTAGTGTGTCCTTTCACACAATGGATGATTTATTCTGTTTTCATATAAGTTGTGTTTGTTTTGTGTTTTTGATGTTCACGACTGCGTTACTAATAATACTTAACACCATTACATTAACAAGTAATTTTCTAAAATTGTTACAAAGCCGTGAGTGCCAATTTTACATCTCTAAAGATAAAACAGAGATAACGCAACTGTTCTTATTATAACGTATTAAATGCAAGGTCAATTTAACGAGCTAGTAAGAAGAAAATATGAAAATGACTTTGCAATACGGAAACCGAAAAGACTGAGGTCGAGACAGGTAATGTTGCTAGGTCATGTTATGTCTCAAGAAAGGCTAAGGAATCGTAAGTTGACGAGAAAAACGAAAGAGATGGTGGATTAAGATTTGTTTGTAGTGTATGAGGGCACAAAATACTTTTAATTTTTTGGGTCAATTTCATGTATTGGCTGGCCTTGGTAACTTTTCTTTCTTATGGCAAATACAAATTAGGTAGATTAAACATTTCCGATGTTACACATGTAGAGTGGTTGGAAGTGCGTGTGTAATTTTTATGATCCTTACCATGCTGTGAAAGAGTTTTTTTCTGGTTTTTGGCTTGTGAGCTTTGTCATAAAGTACTGAATTTTGGCGAGTAATGGTATAGAGCATGATATCTTTTCTAACTTGGCAGGATAGTTTGTTATTGTTATAGGGGCTAGTTTCCAGCTGCTTTTGATTTCTTCTCCTGACTCCATTATTGTACTTGTGCTGTAACATTTTTCAACAAGTAAACGTACACGCATTGCTTAAGTTAGAGTGCTTTGTTTAAGACTAATGGTCTTCAAAATACTCCCGACATGCATGTTCATATTCAATTCTTTGATACTAAAGAACAGAAGGAAAAAGACTACCAGTTACAGAAAGCAAAGAAAAACTTTTAAGTGTTCAGTAGTCCGCTATATCATGTATTATTATCCCCGATAAACTGAAAAATAAAAGATCATCAAGAGTATAGTGAGTCTATTTAAATAGACAGATAACCCTACAAAAGTAAGCCAAGCTTTTATTTTGAAACTGGTGGAAGTTCATACCTCCCGGTAAACATTAATACCCCACAAACGCTTATCGCTTCTGTTACGGGTACGTTTGTATATAAGGATGATACATCAAAGCTCACCAGTTCTTCATCTTCCTGTAGTTTGATGTTGTTTAGACTGTCGCTGATTTGCTTTGTGGATGAATTGATCTTGCATTCATCCACTACCGACAGCCAATCTGCTAACTGCGATGCTATTTGATATTAGGAAGATCCTGGCATCGACAGTACTGGACGTACTGGAACTGATGTTCTATGTAGTTTTTCAAGAACCTTTTATTGTTTTAATAACACTTCTGCATTTTTAAGTTTTAAATAAACTGCTTTAACTTTAGTGGTTTGAAACCATATGCCAGTTTTTCAGTTTTCTCTAAATCTTTAGGGTTTTCTATAAATGTAGAAGTATCTATTTCAAAGTATCTGGTGTATAGTTACTTTCCCATTATGTTATATGTGTACATTTATAGGTCCTGCTCTACTCAGCATTTTGAAAATATATTACAAACATGATTGACATAAATACGATTTTTACTTTTAATTTTACAAATATTGGGACTTTGCTTTTCCGTTTTCTAGATTTTATTAAGAAAACTGTTAAAAAGTTTCTTAATTAGAAGATGAACAGTAGACAGGTACACGAAAGAGTAAGAACAGAATCTTATAGGAAATAAAATATGATCCAAGCATGAAATTAAAACTGAGGAATAAACAGTGTATCTGAAATACTTGACGTACACATAGAATGTAAAGCACAATACGTTAACTTAAAAGAAGCATGTTCATGACGTTGGCATCACATAGCTTAGTGTGTTCTTCTGAAGCGTTCTCATATTTTAAATTATATTGGTCAAGTTCGTCGTTTTTTTAAATGTGCCATTCATCGTTAAGACTTTTATTTTTTCATACATGTTTATGGACACGCGCAAAGTCACGGACAAATCAGGCACAAAACAATTTCTTTATCCTTTCTTAGCAAACGTGGGGTTGTATTTATTTCTTAATTTTTTCAAAGATGGTACTAGGTTTTTTTTAAAAATGTTTTTTCATCTAGAAAGGATGTGTATTGCGTATGGTTAAAAACTAAAATGCTAATATACTTACATTTTTCAGGCACCATTTGACTTACCTGACAGACGGGTGCTGGAGTCCAACAAGACCAGCAGTATTTTTCACAACAAGGATGGATGGGTCTCTAGATGTTTGGGATTACCTTTTCAAGCATAATGACCCAACATTAAGTATACAGGTAAAACTTAATTTTGTATAACTGTGACAAAAATAAACAGCGAAGTGTAAGAGCATAATTTGCTTTAAAACTTATTGGCATTGACTGAAACAGAATGTTGCTGATATATTTCTTTAAGATTTACTGAGGAACCCACTTGATCAGAAAACAACTTTTTTTACGTTTGGAATAGCAATTAGGCTACGTAATTTTGCTTTAATTTACTCCCGTAGTTTTTAACTGCTCATTGGAAATAAAATTGATATGGTTAATAAGTATGGTTTCTTTTAATATGGATAAATTTTGCTTGTATAAACTGAAACTTCACCCAGGTAGTGGAATGCCAACGTCTCCTAAAGTTAAAATTGTGACAAGTTATACCTTACATTTCAAGTTATATTTTGTGAAATTTGCCGAAGAAACAAACACTAGAAGAGGCACAGAAAAGTAAAAAGAAAATCAAGATATAATTATTGAATGTAGGGAGAAGGAAGATTTCATGGTATCAAACGATAATAACAGACATGTATAAGCGGTTGAGATATAAAGTTATTTGGTAAGCCATTGGAAGATGAGTAACTGCTATGGGTAACTCAATGTTTTGAAAGTATGTAGGAAGTGGCTGCTCAATATTTGGAAGTATTGTAGAGAAGTTTTGTTTTCGCAAACTACTCGTAATTTAGGAGTTTTGAAGCTCACATAAGTGACAACACCAACACGTCTTAAAAGACTACAACATGGAAACTGCTATTTTTTTCTGTTGGCTTTACAGGCTATATTCAAGACCCATATGTTTTGTGGAACCAGAGGTTTAAGAGTACAATCTCAGTGGGTGGCCGGTGATGGTCATACATTTACCCTAGCATGAAACATAAGATCTCCATCTTAGAAAAGATGTTGAATGGCTGTTTAAAGCATGGTCAAAATCGGAGAGTGTAATGGTGAAAGAGTTGTTCAAATGTTGCCGCATAAGTATTAAAGCTGATGTGTCAGAGAACGATTTGCTTCAATGTCTGAAGGAAGGAGACCCTTATGAAATCGAATTATCCAAATTGAGAGAAACAGTGCGATCCTGAAGGAAGTAAGATATTTTTATCCTTTTCCTGAAATCACTAAAAGTGGCGCATAAGACGCCTTCACAACGGAACTGGGCATAGTATTCTTGCGACAATTTCTTTCAACATTGACAATTCCAACCGCCGTGTTATTTAAGACTCAGAAAAAAAACCAGAACTTTAACTGTGGAAGAAAAGATTCATTCAGACATACAAGGCACAAAATTCCCTTGTTCTGGTAGGTTTAAGGCAAAGTGTAGTTCATGAATTTAGTTTCTTTAGAATTACCCAATGCCAGTTGGTGTAGCCCTTTATAAAATATATTACTTTTGTTTTTTTAACTAGATTTGCGATGAGCCGCTGTATTCACTAAGGGTACACGAGCAAGGAAAATTTGTAGCAGCTGGATCGGATAAAGGGACAACTACACTTTTGGAAATTTCGGATGGGCTTTACAATATGCAAAGAAATGAAAAAAGTGCAATAACTGCTGTGAGTGACCTTTCAAGTTACACCTTTTAGTAATGGTAGGAAGCATCATCATCTGTATCACTTGCCCTATATGAACATTTAGGAATGGGTTTTGTTTCACCTTTGTTTGTTTTTTATGGGTTAGGAACAATACAAGACCAAATACCAGTGAGTGTATGGAACTGTGAAGAAAAGACAGAGGGTCAAGTCGAGAGATGAATATACTTTAGACTTAAGAATATTCAAGTCATATTGTGGAAGAAAGCACTTAGAAGCCAAAGAGCTCCTCCATCTTCATCATTAGAACATTTCCCATGGCAATAAATATAGAAAAGACTAAGACAGGATCACTTGTCACTGAAACAAAGGTCGAGGAGTAGCAGTAAGATTTGGACCTGTCAAGTTACAACCATGTCTTTGAAGTCTTTCAAGAACATCAGGATGAGATTAAGGAGACCTATCAAGAAATAGCAACAGTGCTCCATGCAAAGACGGATAGAAATAAAAAATGGCATCTGGTACTGCCTAGCACGATACAGAGAGCTAGCTGTTGTAAAGTTGGCCTAGCAATAAATTGAATAAAGAAACCACAAAGGCAGAACTGGAATAAATGCCAAAACCAAGAACCCTTATTAGTGAGCACACGTCAAGAGGAGAAACAACCATACTCCTTGAATATTGAAGGAAAATAAAGACTCATATTTCTGTTAAGCGACAACAGTTGTGTTTTTGCCGTGTTGAAAGAAACCAGCTACTTCGTTCTCCATTGTCCGATAGCTGGAAGGCCAGATCTGAATCTTTAGCAAGTTTGAATTTTTTATAGGCAAAATGTTACCAGTGGGGCAAGATCCTTTAAATCCTCACTAAACATCAACAAAACGACCTAGGCTCTGCAAGAATTCTTTCATTGCATTGCTGATAAGCAATTCAAAGACCTTACTAACGACAGAAAGAAGATTTTCATTTCGACCTTTGCCAGGATGAATTGGTTCATATACATTTTTGAACACAGAAACAGTATAAAAAACTTTCCAAGAATGTGGAAAAGAAGATTCCGATGAGCAAAGATTGAAAAGTTTGGACATCAAGGAACATAACTAAAAAGCACTCGCTTTCAAGATATCTACCATAGTCAAATCTAGACCAGGAGGTTTAGATTAAACAGGCCCATGAATAACTTGCAATCAACCTTGGATTTATGATGACGGTGTCCAAAATCTGGTCTTTAACGAAGGGAACACCAGTAAAGAAACACTAGAGCTATCCAGGGAAGAATTGGCGGATTACAATCTAGCAAAACTCAGCCTTTTCATTCCAAAACAGAGAAATCGGAAGATTATCAAAGGTCCAAAAATAATCGTTTTGCTACAATACCTAACAATATTGTAAAATCTTCCAAAAATTTTGACAGTTAAGCCTTTGTCAATATAGTTGATAGAGGTGCTTTGCTTTTATGATAATTATGGAGCAGTGTTGTGCTTCAGTACTTATTTTCACAATTTGAAATAACAACTAGATAGTAACAAAAACAGAAACTACTTCAATATACACACATACTCACATATATACCTACACTTCTCAATACTGGCTACGGACAATAATTTTTTGAACAGCTGGATTTAAAAAATATGTTGAAAAACAGAAAGTTTCCAGTTTTACTTGACAGACTTGTACCATCACCCCCACTTTGGCCAAACTGTCATTTGGTATTACATTTAAGTTGACTAATGAAAATTATATTTTTTTATTCTTTCAATAAGTTTAAGTTTTTAGGGTAATCCAAACACAATAACTATTGCTACCTGTTACGCTTTTCCTACTGTACCTTCGTATACACATTCTTCTGGTTTTAACCTTGTACATTTCTATACAAAGTATGTATATCGCTGAACAACATCATTCTTAATTGAATAATTTTGCAAATCTCGCTTTATCTTATTTCGACAATAATATTGCAACAACATCTATATTATTTTCATCATCATCAGGATAAAAATAGTAAGCCATAAGAGTGAAATATGATTGGTTCACCTGTTATCAATTCATGTTTTTATAGATGTTTGAAAGGGAAACAAGAAGGGAAAAAATACTGGAAACTCGACACAGGGAAATGAAACTTAAAGAGAGAACAAAAAGTCAGCAAGAAAAGTAAGCTAATAAATATCTCATTATTTAAATTATTCCTCATTTCAATATAGCAATTTCTTGGAAGTAATTACTGCACCTCCCATAAGTACACTGTGTAAATGTGTTTTTAATCTCCACGTTTGTTGTCATCATTTTTTTTCTCAGCTTTTTGTTAAATCAACTTACATCGGATTGGTCACTCGGCATAATTTTATATGCAGCATAGGCAATTAAGTAATCGCAAAAATGTGGACTGTCGTTGCATTCTAATGTTTACTAACCGATTTATGTAGTATTGACCTTGTATAAAGTAGATCAGAGTTCTGAGATGCTATCAATATTCCATTTTTATAAGTTGAGAATCCGGGACAATGTTCATCTATTTGTGTGTTTATCGTATGTCCAAAGAGCTTTGTTTATTTAGATTTGTTGCCAATAAAAGTCGCTAAGAAACCATGCTGGTCTTTGTCGTTGATATTTTGTGTGGGGGTGGGGTGGGAGGGTGCGGCAACTAAGAACGCGAGAAACAATATTGAAAATGGCTTTTTGTGCTTTCATTTATTTCGATGCAATTAAAGGCTATCAAGGTTTAGTTAACACCGCTGGTGGCTCACTTCCTAGGCTCATTCAGCTAACGATATTTTTAGTAAGTATAGCCTTTGTGTTCGGTTTAACCGAATTCTCAATGAACGCATGAAAAGTACAGCTTACATCAGAAGGTTTTGGGACAAGCTCAAAGAGGGAAGGCTTATATAGTACGAATAGTTAACCGGAAAAGCAGCAGACTGCATTTGAAGAAGGATGCTA
Source organism: Morbakka virulenta (assembly GCA_003991215.1). NCBI lineage: Eukaryota > Metazoa > Cnidaria > Cubozoa > Carybdeida > Carukiidae > Morbakka > Morbakka virulenta. Next base: position 293,990 of record RDPX01000037.1, read on the forward strand.
GATATCCAAATAGCAGGGAGAAGAAAAATCGCACGATCTCCTTCGCTTTTAATAAGACCACCGTGTTAGTTTTAATAGTTCTAGTGCCATCTTCTCTCTCCTACAATTACTCGAAAAACGTTGTACAGTGTTATGATTTTTGAAAAACGGTCGACATTTTCCCCTGTGGGCAGACATGATAACGATCCCACGAATAATTGGCTACCTTATTTTATTAAAGAAACCAAAATATACAGGATTCTGATGGTTAAGAATAATTCGAGTGATTTTTTATTATGTTTGACTAAAACAATTTTATTGGTGCTTTTATACAAATGTCGTGTTGAAGTTGTGTCAATTTTTAAAGGAAAATAGCAGAAAATTATTCAGTTTCTTCGTTTCTTTCTTTCTCCCGAACTTGACATAATTTTTTTCAACTTCATTCCAGAGAGGAGCAAGAAGAGCTACCAGAAGAGGATGAAGACCTAATTGCAAAAGCTGAAAATGACTTTTATCAGATGTTGGAAAATGAGAAAAATGCAAGAGAAACAAAAGATGCAGTAGCTGATACAGCTTTGAAAAGGGCAAAGAAGGCATTGGAGGATGACCAAATTCCAAGTGACGAAGAAGAAGAGGAAAAAGTCGATTCAGTTAAAACTATCTCAGAAGAACCTGAGGTAAGATGTGAATTTCATTTAAATTTCTGCCATGTTAATTTCGTATACTGAACAGGACATTACTTACCACACACTAAGAAAGTACGTAATCATAAATTTTAAAACTTTATCTTATCTTATTGGGTCGGCAAAATAAAGACTCGTTTGACTAATTACTGGCTTTCGACTAGAATTTGCATAGTTGTTAAGAGCACTTCTCTTTGTATGGCCTTACCATCACACAGGCAACCTACGTGCAATTTCCACAGATTTTCTTTGGGTCAGTTTCCTTGTAGTTCCAATAATGGTTGTTCATACGAAATTGCACTGACCATTTAATATTCGTAAAAATACCCGTTGGGTCCATTATGTTAAGCATAGAGTAATTTACATTCAACATTTTTATGCTCTTTCACAATCAAAGGGACACCTAATATATGTATATTCTAATATAAACTTGCAGCTTTTTGTCAATGTCTACAAATTTTGCATTTTCTGTCATGATGAGCCAGTAATGTACTGGTTTGACAATGTTGTTGACATGAACTCTAAGATATGCACGTTAATGTCTTTAAAAACGGCGATAATAAGGGTACCATCCACGGAAAGTGAAACCCATTTTGTCTCAAATGCGTTGTGATTGCATTTAAACAGTTCAGTATCTTCATCCTAATTTCTATATCGTCTCCTCTTGAGTAAAAATCCTGGATATCATCAAATAAAGTCTTCCAACTACATTCCGGAAACACGATTTTGCTATATTTAAGTAATTTTTTAGGTGGATTTAAGTGGTCTGTTCAAGCATATATTAAATCATTTTTAAAAGTGTCTATTGATATGTACTCGGCTTAACGTCAACAATTAAAAGGCCAGACTACTGAGTACGTATGTATTGACGGAGATAGTTAGGGATGTGATCCAATAAATACACCATTTATGCATTTTCACTTGGTCGCATTTACGTCTATTACCTCTTTTCACACTTTACTCACAATGTAGGTACGGACTGAAGCATAATCCTATCTCCATTTCAAATTAGCGGCAGATAACCATGACCGATTGTCTTAGTCAGCAATGCACCGCTTTGTGTGTGTGTGTGTGTGTGTGTGTGTGTGTGTGTGTGTGTGTGTCTCTCTCTCTCTCTCTCATTCACTCTCGCTCTCTCATTTTCGGCCTCATTTTATATTTTTCTAAGTACTATGACTTAAAGAATAAACCGAAACATCTTGACGCAGGTAGAAGTTCTGCAGAGCTAAGGATTGGTATCTCAACCCTTTATTCCATCATTTATACGACTTAACCTTTAATTATTTCCCTGTCATCTTTGAAACATTGTTCAATAAAATATTCGTATTGTCTTTTATATTCCTATCTGTGATTTACCCGTAAACCGAAGATTCGAATCGAATGTCGGAACAGAACAGTGACAAGGTTTTCGAGTACAAAGTTGCGGGGCTTTTCCTTGTAGACTTTTTCAGAGTCATTGTTATATAAAGGAACTAACATGATTCTCTCTTGATATATTGAAGTAATATTTATCCCTTTATAATTTTTACTCTTTATTCCACTACAGGAGGATGAAGAAAATGGACCTGTTGCATGAAAATGGAAAATTCGAAAGAGGTTGCTGCTTAGTTTCTGTCATAATCTTGTAAATAGCTCGTCATTATTATTATTACTCTTAGAATTGGCAAAATTAGATGTCATTAGAGTAACCCCCTCATCCCATAATAGAATTTTTTTTCCAAGTGACAGGATATTACTTGTATGTTAAGTAGTTCTGAAATCGCCCAACTACTCCGTTTTTCTTACATGACAACCCTTTTAAGTTCGCATTCATAAGACGAAGGTACTGTTTTTTCAGTTGGCATCATTAACCGTTTTTATTCTGTACAGTATCGAAATAATCATGTTCAAAGATAACAGCCAAATAGTTCATATTAGTGATGATAGTTGTAAATATTTTACCCCTTTGACTCCCGTTCACGAAATGACGGAAACAGCTTGATGTAGAGTATACTGGAAACTTAAAAATGCTGTATTGGTGAACCATTCGTTCCAGGGTTATCAATGTCTACTTTTGAACACCCAGTTTTGTGGGAATTCGCTTTTTTCAGGTAAAACCAGCAATCGGTTATTTTTTTATTTTTAGTTTCCTCTTGTTTGTGTAATTTGTTCTCCTGAAATTTATTAAATTTATCCTGTAAATAAATGCTGTAGATATTCAAATCTCGTTGCTTTCAGTCATCTTTTGTGTTTATTTGATGGATATAAAGATAAATTTCTTCCCTGGTTTTTCTCTCTTTTTAAAAAAGATGCCAGCTGTTTCTACGCTAAACCAGATTCATGAAGCAGTTTACGTATTAGTTCTTTTATTTCTCATAGATAATGAGATTGTATTTTTTGAATTGATTTATCATAATATTACTCATTTGTTTCAAAATGTCTGAATATTGTTGTCACAGAGTGAGAGGAAGGCCATTCTTTAACTTGAAAGAAGAGGAAGTGCTAAGTTACTTGGAAGAGAAAGAAATCTTCATAACGTAACAACAATAGGATATACCTGGTGCATTGTCTTTAATCTTCAAGTAGAAAAGGAGGTATACAGTGCCCACAAATCAATGCTTTGAGAGGCACTTAACAAATCTTTGAAAAACACTCCAACAAACAAGGACATCCCTTACAGCTACCCGAAGATGACTTCATCTATCAGGTAGTAGAAGCCATAGGATGTAAGATAGATGAGCTGACAGATGCAGTAAATGACAGAGATGGATGGAGGAATCATGTCATGAAAAGCCATGCTAGCTCGACCTGAAACAGAATAAACACAGTGGTATCTTTTCCTTTTCTGTTTCATAGGATTGAAAAACAAGAGCGTTACGTTTAATGCCTTTCCTCTAAAAATTAATAATATAGCTTTTGTCAAGCAAAAACCAAAGTTTGGTTTATATGTTAATGCAAGTTGAAACAAATGAATGGCTCACACAGTTAAAGTAAAGGACTAGCTTTACACAATTCAAAGCTTATGAGAGCATAAAAAAGTTTGAGATGAAGACAAACCTTACTTGGCAGAATTTAAGAAGCACGTCTTGAAGTTTCATGCGACGTGATATATCTTTTAATTAAAAAAAAAAATAATTGCAGGACAAGAAAAGCTTAGAAATAAACTACCTTTCTTAAAACATTTCAAACTTTTATATCATATCATAGTTTAGTAACATACAAACATACATGTTTATAACTGAGTATGTCGATTAAGCTTGGTTTCAGTTAATAAGGATCTTTAAAACGTCACTAGGATGAAAAGCAGTTTTAGAACTATTTTCAAGTAAAGTGAGCTTGTCCATAATGTACCAAATATTGACCACCTGTTTAACAATATTTTAGGTAAGAGCAAGTGGCTTTCATTTTTAGCAATCTTTAATTATTACTCCTTAGTTCCATGCAGGTTACTTAAGAATATTCACTGCTACTTATATAGACAATAACTACTATGAAATGAGAAATGTATGAAATGACAATGAAATGAGAGGCTCACAGACTTTATTGAAAAATGGATTATATTTAAATAAATATAAAATTTTTGAAAATAATGAAATACGAAATGACTAGTAACTATTGTTAAATAAATTAGACTTAATATATAGAAATACAGAAAGGTAGATAAAACATTTAATCTTGGAAGTAAGTTGTAGTTTTGTTGGGGCCTCAAGCCTTGACTAAAAGAAATAATCGTATTTAAGGATCTGGGTAGAAAAAGGAGTAATGAGGTGAACGAACGCCAAACATGAACCTTTTTTTTATTACTTTTTTTTTACTCAAAAACCAGACATTCTGGTTTTATTATTTTACTGTGTTACAAAGGTGCATGCGGAAATTCTACTGGATATGACATAGACACTTTTGGCCTCACAAGATCCGTATAATTCAATCTCAAGATTTAACTTGATTTTGGATGCTCAATGATACAGGGAAGTAATCCGAAGGGTTACAAATACTTGAAATAAAAAATGTTGACTGTCACTCCCAATGCATATCTTGCAATTGGCATCATGACAACATTTTACTTAAGCATCAATTTCTGCCAGCAGATACTTTTCTTACTTATTTGTACAAAAAATACTTTAAATACCAAAAATGTTAACGTTTTTAAACCCGTTTGAAGTTATACAGAAAGTACTAAACCTATGTACAAAGTCTTTATTTCTTCTTCTCAAGTCAAAAAGACTTGTTCGTCATTTGTGTGACAAAACACTGCTTGTACTGGAGTTACAATTTATTTTGAGATGTCCTCATTGACCTTGAATATTTTTATGCAAAGGATGGTGGAACATCCCCTGCCCATTATATCTTTTTCTTGTCAAATGCAAATTTTCTTCAACTTGAATGATGTCGTAGAACGAACTTGTCACTGCTTGCAGACCTTTTCGTGTTTCTCAGCATCGGAACCCATGCATTCCAATGAACAATAACCTCTTTGTTTACATGAAGAACAGTCAATTGATGCCACTTTACCACAGGGACAGAAAAGGTCATGTCCATCTAATAGGAAAAAGAGATTATTAGGTGACATATTTCAGTTACTGTATGGGGAAAAGCAGCATACAAGACTTGTATCAGCACAAAAAAGTACTAATTATATATACTAATCATACTCTATTTATACTGCAACATATATTGTATATATGTATATATATTAGAGTATATATATATATATATATATATATATATATATATACTCTAATTATATTCTATCCTTTGAATTTTCTTTGGCAGCTCAAGCCTCCTAGTCTTATTGGGTAGAAAAGTACTGTATTTTGTATTCCTCTACCTTGAAATCATTGGTACCAATTAAAAATGTTGTAACTAGTGAATCTATACTACACATAGATGTCATTCTCCACTACTCCTGTCAATTGTTATTTTCAGATAGGTTATACTTTCGAGGAGTCATAAAATTTATCTTTTAGGGTAAAAGCAATCTATCAGTGCCCAGTGAACTCAAAATAATAAAAGAATGAAGAATAGAAGGTAATAATAACAATTACAATAATGATAACAGTAACAATGGGGGGAAAGGAAGTCATTTACAAATGTATTGTACAGGCAATTATTTGAAATAATGATATGATCATTTAGGAAGTAACTACTGTACAGCATAACAGCGATGAGTTAAAAAATGGAAGTCTTCACAAAGGTGTGGTACAGAAAATAATGAATTACATCCATGAAGAATAAATAACTTTTTTCTCAAAGAAAGTTAATTCAGTGGCACCTTTTATGCACATATCGACACAGTTTTGTAAAAAAATGGAGTATAACAGAACCCTAAACGAGGAAGTATCATTTTAAGCCCAATTCATGCCTGCATACTAAAATCTGCTTTTTCTTTTGAATATTCCTAAGATTTAAATTGCCCTATGTAGAAATATTTAAATAGGGGTAAAATTCTGGTTATACTGCTGCTAAAGAATAGAGCTTGGCATTACCTGGACATAAACTTTTGCAGATAATTTGCATCACAAACCCAATGGCATTATGATTAATGTATCAAATTATTATTATTATTATTATTATTATTATTATTGTTTCGTCCTCCGAATATCACAACTCCCATATGGTTGAGGTCGGCAGATATAATTAAGCATCAAGTTACTACCTGTAGCCTCAGATGTTTAGTTCATAACAAAGAATCCTCGCTGTTCTCAATAAGCACGCTTTTTGTCGAATACCAAAGTGAATATTCGGACCAATGATGTTAAGATAGTCCATGAAATTCTTAATTATCGTTTTGAGTGCTCCAATTCCTATCTGGATGACTTTAACCTTACTGCATTTCCAGATCCTGCTGATCTCAAACTTTAAATCATTGTACCTTTTGAGCTTGATTCCTTCTCTTTCTTCAATTATCGTGTCAAGAGGGCACGTGATGTCAAGATTTACTGCATAGCTTCCAGTGCAATACTGCAGCTATGACATCATGCCTCCACGTTTTATGATAATTTTGGGAAAGAACATTGCACCCTTTTTCAACCATGCTAATAACTTCTATATTAAGGGTGGGCAGGACATGGGTCCATAATTATCAAGTGCTCTGCCTTTAGTAGGATCCTTCTGGTGTAGAACGATTTTCCCATATGTCATCCACTAGGATAGCCTGTTTGGGCCAATATAATTTCATTCAGCCGCTTTTCTATTCTCTCATGCACTGACGACAGCTACTTGATTCAATAACCTTGGACACCTTCTCTCCCTGGGGCCTTCCAATTAGGAATCTTTGTACTCTGCTTGTTGCCCATCTCTACTGTGATCTTCATCTCCCCATATTCAGGTGATGTCCTCTTTACCAACTCTCTACCACATCTCTTTATTATTCTAGAGCTATCTACTTATCTTCCTCTCTTTAGCTGGAGCATAACACACTTGTTGAATCCAAACGACATCCTATTATCTTCAGAGTAAATCTCAAGAGTATTAACAAGCTAATCCAGTTGGTTCTTATTACTCGCATACAGCTCTACGTCGTCCACAAAGAGAACATAATGAATCTTCTGCCAAGTCTTATTTATTTTGAAACCAGCTTTTTCTCTTCGTAAAATGACTGAGAGAGGAATCGTGACAATGACAAACAACAGGGCAGATAATGAAAAGCTCTAAAGTACACCTCTGTTGATATTAACTTTCTCAAGGATATCACCTTCTAAAGCCAACATTGTTTTCCATTTAGGTATACTATTCCTCGGCATATTCTAAATATTGTTGGCGGTTACTCTCATCTTTAGATATTTCAAGATCCGGGTATGGGGTACCATATCATATGCTTTACGATAGTCTATCCAGGCCATTGACAGATTCGTGAGTCGTCGTCTAAAGCTCTTCAAGACTGCCTTGTCTATTATCGGTTGGTCCTTGGTCCTCCTAGAATTTTTTTTACAACCTTTTTGTTCGTCTACCAGTATGTTGCTTGTTTCAAGATGAGAATACAGTATCTCTGATATTACTCCTGTTGAAAGTTTCCACATGACTGGTAAATAGGCTATGGACCGATAATTGCCAACGTCATTCTCTTTAGGTAGATGATTATTTTATTTCTTTTATAGCAGTAGTAGTATCAGATGTTAATACAGAATGGTTCATTCAGCGGATGACTTTAAAGTTTTTACACTCATATCAACGAAGTCTTGCATGCTAATAGGCTTTGTGTTGAAAAACCTGTTAATAAACTGCTATTAAAGACATCGGAAAAGAGGAAAACAAAATTTAGTCATGATTTATCTGTCCAGTTTATATTTGAAATTAGTTTGGGAGTCATAAGACCATGTAAGAAATTATAAGAACTTTCAGGTTGAAAAAACTGTTTTTGAAAATAAAAAGCTTAACTACATATCTGAAAGGTGTTTTTGGTTTATTATTTGGTTAGTTTTGTGGCTTTTGGTTTTAACTTGTATTAAAAACCGAGGTACTAATTTGAGGCATAATTGCAAATTTCTTTCCTGTCTCCAAAAGAATTCTCAACTTTTTTTATGTCGCCTACAATTCTGTTCCCAGATATGCACCATGGATGGTTTTATTGTATATTTAGTGTTTTAAAACTGTTGTGTTTGCTTTAATATATTTATTTTGAATACAAATAATAAACTTTCAATCTTTACTTTTGTTACTGGAAGCACGTTGCCACTTTCTATAACCTTGTATGATAGCAACATTTTACATAAGTGGGTATTTTCTTATTCTTACAATATCATCCATGAAAAGAAACAGCAGTTCTTACTAAAATTAAAATTGGAAATTTTTAGTTCTTTATGCGGATTGATTATAGTGTACAGTGTCTCATCATAGTGTAAGTGATTACTTCGGGTATAACGTTGTCAAAAGCATGACCAGAGAGTCAAGAGGTCGCCTTTGGTATAGAGTGTTTGATTATGATATAGATTATGGTACTCTAAAGTAGTGTAAATTATTTAAAAATATAAAAATAAGAAAATATTTTATTCCATGTTCTCTTACAAAAGTAGTTTAAAATTGTGTAAAAACGTTGGTTTAATAAATATAATATAATATAATATAATATAATATAATATAATATAATATAATATAATATAATATAATATAATATAATATAATATAATATAATATAATATAATATAACATAATATAATATAATATAATATAACATAATATAATATAATATAATATAACATAATATAATATAATATAATAAAATATAATATAATAAAATATAATATAATATAATATAATATAATAGAATAGAATAGAATTCAATACAATGTATACAAAATATACATTATAACATAACATAAGATGGCTAACAATGGTACATTACTTCAACAGCAGTATTTTGGTATAATATAATATAATATAATATAATATGGTACTCTAAAGTAGTGTAAATTATTTAAAAATATAAAAATAAGAAAATATTTTATTCCATGTTCTCTTACAAAAGTAGTTTAAAATTGTGTAAAAACGTTGGTTTAATAAATATAATATAATATAATATAATATAATATAATATAATATAATATAATATAATATAATATAATATAATATAATATAATATAATATAACATAATATAATATAATATAATATAACATAATATAATATAATATAATATAACATAATATAATATAATATAATAAAATATAATATAATAAAATATAATATAATATAATATAATATAATAGAATAGAATAGAATTCAATACAATGTATACAAAATATACATTATAACATAACATAAGATGGCTAACAATGGTACATTACTTCAACAGCAGTATTTTGGTATTTTTATGTTTTCACCTACCAGTTCCCTGTAACAACTGTATCCTTACAAATGTTTTAAAGACAGTATTGACATTTACTGTCTTTTCTCTTTTAGGGTTGATAGGCTCCATGTCTTTCGTAATGAAAAGAAAACGGTTTTTTTGTAGATATTTGTTTCCATTTTCATTCATTTTACTCCTGAGGTCTTCCAGAGTTCCTTTTATATCTACTTTCATCGTACCAATCAAGTGCCACAGATCGTCTCTTAACTGTTTGATCTCCATAACACAGTAGTTGGAATCTTCTACTCCATAATCTTCAATGAAAATAAATGTAAGGTAAAACAAAAATGTTTCCATATAAATATTTAATAATTATATAACATTAATTATTTATTATATATCTGCCTGTGTGTGTTTGTGTGTGTGTGATTTATAGGACAACTAGAATTTTACCCAAAGATATTTTGAATTTTGACAGGGTATATATTTTGATAACTACGCCGAAAACGTGATATTCCTTTTACCATCAGATCCAAATATCCGTCACTATAGGCCTGGTTACACACAAAAAACTGGGAGATTCTTGTCGATAGCTTCTTGTTGAACATACAGATAGATACAAAATTACTAACGTTTTCATGTTTTTGGACCATATTTGCTTTCCCTTCTTTAGTCTTGCTTTTAAAAAACGAGAAAGTAGGAAATTACTTTCACCTTTAGAAACGTAAAAACTATTTGTTTTAAAATATATGTATTATTATTATTATTATTAGCATTATTATTATTATTATTATTACCATTATTTGTGCTTGTGGCTGTGAAAGGTGCCAGAAGGGTTTAATTTAGCTCTCTCAAACAGGCTTTAGTTTAATCGATTTAACTTACTTAGATCTGTTCAAAGAGGAGAGGAAAATAGTACTGAGATGTTGGCAAAAGTATTTGGGAGTGAACGGTGTTATTCATTGTTATATATGGTAATTTCGTCATGCTATTTGGTCAAAGTTAATGATGTCCAATCCAAGTATTGCGAAAATGATTTTATTAGTTTGGGCCACTTCACAACAACTTTCCAACTGAAAGAAAGAATTAAACCAGAAATAATTCAAAGTGGCTGTTGCCATTACTTCCATGACAAATTACGCCACAAAATAAACAAAAACAAATTACGATACCTAAATGGAAGAAAACGCTAGCCGAGCCAAGTATTCCTTTTGGTATGTTTCCGCCTAGCTAAAAAGAGACAGCTTCAACAATTAAAGAAATGCAAGTTTCAGGTTCACCATGCCCTTTTGACCAAATTAATGTGTCTTATAGAGTTATGATTAAAGGGTCTTGGGAAGAATAGCAAGTATCTTGTCAATGGAAGTCTGGTTTGACCGTCCTTGTGTATACTAGCGACCGATCTCGAGATCTCGATAATTTCCGTTCAATCATCCCGGTTCCCCTTATGTTTAAGGTAATGAGATCATAAAAGCAACTAAAATTTCTTTGTCTCCAACAACTTTAGAGAGGAAAAGCTTATCTTAATCAAGCTAGGATAAAGCAAAAAAACTGTATGCATCACCCTGCTTGACTTACGTAACGCCTGTGGAAAATGCATCATGGCTTTATAAAGGAAGTAATAAAATTCCACCACCTTCCACTAGGTATAAGGAATCTTATCTCAAATTCGTATACTGGATTTTCCTTCTCTGTCTCAACTAAAAATTTCATTATGATAACTATTGAAGTCAAGAGAGATGTATAACAGGGGAATACTTTGTCATCATTACTGTTTAACATGTGTTTTAACACACTAATGAAAACTGTGGACCAAAATGAGATAAAAATGTTACTACTGTGTATTTGGTAATACTCTCTTCGCGTAATTGGTTTCATTTGTGAACGATACAAACATTGCAACAAGTCTGGAGTCTCACAATCAAATCTTCCTGAACTTGTTTTAAAATTCCTCAACTGTACAATACCTGCCTTTCCTAAACTTGGGAAGGGATCGAGTCCCTCTCCTAAAACTTGGAGAACGATTTGTTTGCCTGGGGAAAGAATTTGATTTCGACATGAACAATAATTACGCAAATGATTCAATTATGAAGATGTTAGAAGAACAAAACTAAAACAGGCGCTCTCTCCCTACTTCCAAAACACAAAATTGCCATCACTACGGTCTGCATATTTAGCATGCTGAAATGGCATTTTTCTAGCTACAATCTCCACGATGGCTGGTTAAAACAATCATGAGCCAGTATTGTTCTAAGTTGTATCTGGAGATGATCCAACTTTCCTTCAGGAGCCAACACTTATTATCTGTACCTACTTTTCAAAAAGTTGTTATTCAACCATAGCCTTCCTTCACACTTTTATCATGTAAGATTAAGATCCGATGAATACTGACATCATCAAAGAACAAAAACATACGATCCCTGTACGTAGGAATACAAGTCATCATCTCGGTCGAAACGGTCGAAAAAGCACAATAAAATAACAAATTGCTTCAAGAAAAGTGAAGACGGATTTGGAGGGAAAGCATTGATATGATCTCTTCCCACTAACAAAAGCTTGAAAACTTAAAACGTGGGGACTGACTTCAAAAAGACTTTTGCTTCTTGTCCCATAGTGACACATGCACACAGCACCAGATCCTTAACAACTGTTCAGCTGGTGCCAGGCAACAAAGATACACATGGAGACATAGCTATATGCTGAACATAACTGTATATTTCATCAATTTTCTCTCCTTCCATGAAACTGCTGGTGTATATCCCTGGATATGTGAACATTGCCTTACTTTTCACATGCACACAGAGACCAGATTCAGTATTGGTGACGTCTTTGAAAATGTACTTCATTGAGCTGTCAGTGTGTTCTGAGACGAACCTCATCAAATCACAAATCCACTTCTTACTAATACCTCAACCATGTGACCATGTGAAAGCTAAAGTTAGGATATGGAACTCATTTTCATTGAGCTTACATCTCTGGGTTTCCATACAAAAGATTTGGACAGCTTCAAGAATCTTTTTAAATCTTTAGTTCTTTACTGTCAGCTATCAGATGCCTGTATTATATATAAAACAGTCGACTTAAGGATTGGACTTTACCGGAGCTATTCATTTTTGTATAAATGTATTCTCAGTTAATTCTCCCATACCGTATTTAAGAGAATACGGCATGAAATTGTAGTAAAATGACAGAGTTGAAATAGATGACGTTTAAAAAAATTAATATTACTTTACATTTTAAAGCACAAGCTCTATGCAGCTATGAGTGATCAGATGCGCTTGAAAAATATTTCAAAAAGTAAAAACAATTGAAAGTGTTTTTATAAAAAGAAATGTGACTTAAAATTAGAATCTAAAACATTGTGCAGAACTGTTCTCTGTTATTGTGTATAGTTGTGTTTTAACAGTTTCTTTAAATTTGTCTTTGTTTCCTTATAAAAAAATTATTGTATTGCATTCCACAATACCGGAGATGCAATGGAAAATAGTTTAGCCCCTGACCTTATATTGCTGATTAATTTTCGTAGGCCTAAAATAATTCCTTTTTGTGATCTAAGGACATGTGAAGTAGGATACGTTGTTGTAATTATATCCCTTAAATAAGTAGATTCTTCCTGATGCTCATCAAGGACTTTTAGTGTAAAGCTCCAGCCTTTTTGCCCACTCTGGAAACCAAACTTCTTGGTTACAGTGCAACTGCATTAAGCATTTCGCCAAGGCTTCTCTGTGAATAAAACTAATAACATACTTGACAACCATAGGAAAGTTCTCTGCAAAGCATCCAATTCAGAAGCAGGCCCAGTTTTAACATACAAAATGAGAAAATTTTCTTCTTGCAGGGGTTCTTGCAAGCTCAGGAATACCTTTAACGTTTTGTATTTCAGATATTAAAGCTGGAAAACTGTAACATCAAGAAGTGTTTGTAAAACAAATTTATAGGGATTACAGATCATAAAAAAACCACCTCGAAATAGTTTAATTCATATTTTGTACTGCTGAATCTTTGTCTGCAAATACTAAAGACAAAATGAGTTTACAAACAGCGTAAAACGAAGCTCCAAGACGAAGTAAAGAGCAGTATTGGATAACGTAAGAGTGTATTACGTAATGGGTTTGCATCTGGGATACTAATGTCTATTAACATTGACGTGTTTACTGTTAATAGATGCTAGTCCTTCCCTGTGAAAAAACCTTACAGACGAATTATTTTTCCTATGACAACGGCATTGTGTAGGCTACTGTAAATATGTTAACAGTTACAAAATTAAGTTAAATTTAAAATTAGCATTAAGTTAAATTGAAATGATGTAAACTGTGGTAAGTAAAACCAAACAATGATCATACGTCACCTTGAACTTGATGGGACTCCAAAGCGTCAGGCAAGGGACTTCCTGGTAATGAAACATGACTGGCGTTTCTAACAATGTCATTTTCATTCAAATTTGATCCTTTTGTACTTGGTCTACTTGATACAGGAGATTCATAATGAATATCTGGAATTGACTTGATAGACGTATGTGACAACAATGTTTTTTCAGGTGCATCAGAATCATTCGATGAAGAGGAGGATGAAGAGCTTAATGATTTTTGATTAATTTTAGGAGGTGTTTCAGTTTTATTTTTAAGATCATTGAAGTCAGTTTCATCCGATCCAGGTATTTGTTGCTGTTTGGGTTGTGTAGGAGAATGTGTAAACTCGTCTCTCTGCAAGAAACAACAGACATGAATTCATAAAAACAAAGACAATTTAACATTTTTCGGTTTAGTTTCATAATTATTTCAGTTCCAGAATTTATGAAGCAAAAATAATTAATTATTTTAGCAGCTAATAGTAGAACTTGAATCGTTTGATAAATAAACTCTAGAGATGGTCTATTTATTGTTGATTATAACCATGCTTATGTTAAAACCGTTAAATAACTTTGCCAATGTGGCCTAGAAAGGTTATCAAGATTTACTTTTCTTAGATCTCTTAAATTTTCAGAATAAAGTTGTGATATTTAATTTTCAATAATACAAAAAAGGCCAATGCATGTTAAAAAACAACGGCAAAGAGTATTTTTAATTATCACGTATGCATTACAATGTCCATATTTTATATATTTTTTTATCATTGAATAAAACTGTACCACTAATAAAATCTTCACAATTCTATATTATCAAAAGAAGATAAGCTAAACCTTCTGAGCAACAAGAAAATTGCCCTCAGTTATACCTACTTTACCATAGAATACAGGGGGTAATCATAAGGGAAAAAAAGATCTCACTACATATTCTATCTTTGGGCAATTACAGTGCAATGCACAACGTTTAGACCTGTCATATTATGCCAACAAGAAAATGTGTCAAGATGTAAACATATCAGTCACAGGAGGTAGATGCTACAGTACAAAAAAGAAGTTGGACAAAAATAGGAACTTTGGAGTTTTCAGCTATGTTTCGAGAGCTTGAAAATATATTTCTATAATAAAATTAACGATTCGTGGTATAAAACTTGCTTATTGCAATTAAAATTATGCTCAGTTTAGTCTACGACATTTTTGCTTATATTCGGTTGGATAAACACACCAAAATAACTCGCTTGAATTCTGTTTTCTTATTCTGGCATCTTGGTCCAGTCTAGTGTCAGCAAAAAACTTTGAAGCAAAATGAAATTAAATTTCAATTTCGATATATCTATACTCATAAACATAAAGTGAAATTAAGACGAGTCAATACCCTGAAAAATTTAGCCTATCTTCTTTGAAGCACCTAGGTAGCTAATAAAAATTAGAATTTTTGAATTATTTGTTTTAACGTCATTTTTCCTCAGTAACTGGGGCTCAGACGGCGACCTTCACAGGGACTTGAATTTGGCAGTGAGAAATGTCTTGGCCGGATCCCCTTCCTGACGCCAACCAATGGCTTTTCCTTTTGTGAATTTCCAAAGTCGCCTGCTCGGGGAATCAAACCCGGAATTCTTGGTTACGGTGCAGCTGCACTAACCATTAAGCCACAACTTCTCTAATAAAAAAAAGAACTTGATAAAAAAGTTTAACAATTCTAGAGTGTTCTGTTAATATTAAACCCGGGACGTTTGCCTTACCTGGTCTTCTACATCTACAGCCACCAACTCTGATTTCATATTTTTCACTTCCTTTGACGAATTCCCTGCATTGTCATAATTCATCTGAACTAAATTTGAGGCGCTCCCTTCGAATGCTTGATTCTCCTTTTGTCGTAGATCTTCATTGCCATAGGTATTTTGAAAATTGCGAGTTCTCATTTCATATCCTGTTCTTCCGTCTTCATCACAAATATCTATTCTCTTAACAGTGTTCTTTTTACGTTTATAGATGTACAATAAAACAATGATAATCACTAAAAATATAAAGGCAAAAACACAGCATAGAATAATAATTAGGGTATTGTCTTTTTCAGATGTCGAAACCGTTAACTCTAGCTGTTCAAATCCATTAATAACTAACGTTGATGATGGAACAAGTGTATACGAATTGTATGTGATAGCAATGTTCTCCTGTTTTACGTCCTGTACCAAAGAACTGACAACTCCTGTCATCAGAGAAGTTTTAGCTTGAAGCAGGAAATGTACAATTATACTACCTCGTTCTATAACGATGTTTGTGACAATAGCATTGTATTTTGGTTCCATATAGGCTTTAAAGGCATTAATGAAACTGTTTTTATCATTTCCAATAACAGTGTCATAATTATTGCGAAATTTTATGGTTATAGATTTGCTCTGCAAAGGATCCTTGCATGCTGATGAAGTTTCGTTAACGACGATAGATATCTGTGGTTGTGTGGAAGTAGACATTTTAATAGATGCTTTGTTTTCTAACTTTACTGTCGTACCTGAGGTGGTTTGTGGTAGCTGCTTATGGGATGATGTCACCGAAGTTTTCCCTGATCCGATGTCAGATACTTGTAGAAGTGAAACCCCTACCTCACCAATAGCAGCTGTAAAGTTCGAAGTAAAAACAGAAAATATACCTTGCCCTTGCAATGGAAGTGCCAGTATTGACCCATATCTTTCTTTGCCGCCAGAAAGTTGATACGAAGTAACGACAGTCAGTCCACTTTGACTTAAAGAACTAACAATGGAAACCGATGAACTTGAAATGAGCACGTAAGCTCTAACAGATGTAGCAGCAGAACCATCTGCGTTTAACAAGTTTGCACTAATTTTGAAATGGCAAGGAGGCGAATTCTGATAATGATTTGGAACTTCGACTAAAAAGAACGAAATAAACTTTGCTTGGCCCAAAAGAACCGAAACTAAGAAATTTGCATCATGGTAGTTTATAACATTGTTTTTGTCTACATCCATTTTATTTATTTGTTGCTGTGTTCTGCCAGAAGAACCTTCTCTAATATAGGCTTGTATAGCAGCCGCATCTCGAAGATTAAATTTACAATCAAGATTAATATCTCCAACAATATCTGAGTTGCAAGGTGAAGGTAGTGGCGTTGAGCTTAATGGAATACCCTTTTGATTTTTGTCAATAAGAACTGAAGCAGATCCATTTAATATTGTTTTTCCGAACAACTGCCCTGTAAAAGTAAGGTCAGCAATTTTGACAACACCTCTAAGTGTTTCATTTCCTTTGGCAAGACCAACTAAATTGATATTTTTCCCAATTTTTGAAACGAGAAAGGTCGTTGAAGCAGAAACGAATTGTAAAAAGGACTCGTCAATCTTAACAGATACGTCCCCAGCTTCTAAATCTTGAGGTCCACAATTAATGTAAACAGGAACGGTAACTTGTTGACCAAAAGAAACAGCAACAGGTATTGTGCCTCTTTCTGATGCTATGTAAACTTTTCCAATGTCTGTTCCATTGGGTGAATTTGAAATATATATGGTAACCTTGATGGTGAGGGACTTCCTTGTTGCTGGTAAACCGCTATCACTTACAATGGTTTTAAGGATGTAAAAATTCCCTTTCGGCTTTGAAATGAAAGATATTGAACCTGCACAAAGATTAAATGGGGAAAAAAAGTTTATTATTTGTCAAAAATTTGCAAATTTTTGGTATTCACAGTCCTTTTTATTGCAAAGATGATGTCAAATTTATCTTATTAAATTGTAAATATACAGTAAAACATGAAAAAATAGTTGGTGAAATTCATCACAAGCTAATCTACTGCTAGAAAAGTAGATTAAAACATGAACTTACGATCTAGACAATATTCTTTTAAAGAGATAACCCCAAGTTGAATTCCAAATTATTTGAAAAATTGTCAATAAAATGATAACAACAAATGCTTTTTTTCGATAATCAATTTTTTTTAAAAATTTCATTGTTTCTTTCAGAGTTAGTTTAAATCTTTCCATAATAAGAAACTTTATACTAATGTTTAAGAACTTCTGTCAAAATAATCTATTGGTTCAAATTTTCTAACAGAACAAATTGAGTAAATCTAGTGTAAGTTCCAACAGAACTCTTACCATGTTGATACTAATTAGGCTGGAGATAATATTCAAGGTGATCTTTGTTTGAGGGGCGCTATCAGAAACTAAGAAGGACTTATTAAGGACTTATTAAGGACTTAGGGTGTGGTTTACAAGTAATTGCTAGTGTTTCTGGAATAATCTGCTCTGCTTTATTAGCTTACGTTCTATCCACTGAAAATAATTTAATTATTACTTGTACAGCCTTGTGTTTATCTAGGTTTAATCTTTTCAGCCGACATTAGCTTCGTAGGAATTCTCTCTGTGCCTATATAAAACATATCTACACATCTTTTAGATTCCTTCTTATACTTCTACGAATACAGTTAATGTAAGTCAAGGTCTGTAAAAGAATAGAGCTCAAAATATTTTTTCAAAGAATTTTTTCAAATGCTAGGATAATATTTTGATAACTCTTCACCAGTACCTAGCTTCAAGGCAAATTGTTTATCTGCTGTCATCTTATTTAATAATTATATTCATTTTTTGTATCTTGAATCAGAGAACAGTAATTGTATAAACATTTGATGATTAGCTTCCTAAAAGCATTAACTCAATATAAACTTTTTAAAAAATTGAGTACAAGTTAAAAACATAAATCGATTTAAATAATGGCTTGGTAACATTGCCCATCGAATATGTTCATTTTGCAGATACACCAGCTATATAAAGAGGGAGAGAAGGAGAGAGAGAAAGGAAGAGAGACAGACCGACAGAGACACACAGAGAGACAGAGAAACAAAGAGACAGAGAGAAAAAGGGAGACAGAGACAGAGAGAGACATAGAGAGAGAGAGAGAGAGAGAGAGAGAGAGAGAGAGAGAGAGAGAGAGAGAGAGAGACAGAGAGAGACAGACAGAGAGAGAGAGAGAGAGAGAGAGAGAGAGAGAGAGAGAGAGAGAGANACCCTGAAACGAGGTGCGTCTGTAACTCTTGACTGAAACACAAGGCCTCTTTTACATGATTTCGTCCGTATTTAAACTCTATGTACAAAATATTAAATTGGTAAATTACATCATTTTTACTCAAATAATTTGCTTACACAGGAAATCTACTGATCCCAAAACTAATATTTTACCCAGTCACTTTAAGAGCTCAACATGGGACATGCTGACTCGCTAACGTGATTTCGTAATGCTCAAGTAGGACAACAACCCCATTGTTGGTGTTGCTGTGACTACAGTGGGTACATCTCAAGAAGATTCCAATTTGTGCAGGCAGGTTTGACAAAAATGTCAGGAGTAGCAATAAATATATCCATCCCAAAACGCCAATGCCAAAAAATGAAAGAAACAAACGAGAATACAAAAGAACTGCCAAAATTGATAAAATTTCAAACGAAATGATTTAGAAGGAATGGTGGCGATCTAACATAAAATAAATAAAAAACACAAAAAAGATCCTGGAAAATAATATAAAAGATACATATCAAAAATCAGATGCAAAAGCACATTAAAATGGTTCTTCCTTGGTGGAAAGAGTTAAAGCAAAATGGTCAGCACCTCTTGGTGTTACTGAAGATACAATTGCTACTTTTCCTAACAGAATCGGAAGGTATAGTGTCACTGGTTGAGGTTACTACTGAAAATACTAAAAGCCACAAGGGCATATCAAATTGTGTTAGAAAGGTAAAAATGGAAGAGAAGGAAAAAATACTTCTAAATCCAAACGGCCAAAAACAAAACTCTGCTTGTGACCTTTCTAAAAACTATGGAAAATTGGTCAGGAAAGGGTGGTTTGAACAAGCTCCTGGAAGTAAAAATTACATTAAAGTCATGCAGTTTTGCCTTGTTTTTTACCCTACAAAAGTAATCGAATAACCAGGGATGAATCAGTTTAAAGTAAAACTCAGACTAATGCTGAAAAAAAACCCATATATTTTGTTAAAAATCTCAATAATATGAAAATGCAGTTAAAATCGGTTTTCCTTACCGTTGGAGTTATTAATATGGAAAGTTGCATCTTCATTTCCTGTGCCAAATGAATATGATATAACTCCTTCTGGACCATAATCTTGATCCGTTGCGTTAATTTGACAAATTACATATCCCACAGGCGAATTGTAGTCAACTGAATACAGAAGAGCGTTGCTATGCAGAAGAACTGGTGAAAAGTCATTTATAGCTATTATCGTCACGCTGAACTTAGCCGTACTGTTCAATCGTACTGGTATCCCTTTGTCTATTGCACGCAAAGTAATTAAAAATTCTCTCCTGGTTAAGCTGGATGCATCCAAATCAAGATTTGACTTTACCGTCATAACACCAGATAGACCGGAAATTGAGAAAAAGTCTGTAAAATTA
Organism: Morbakka virulenta; assembly: GCA_003991215.1. Taxonomy (NCBI): domain Eukaryota; kingdom Metazoa; phylum Cnidaria; class Cubozoa; order Carybdeida; family Carukiidae; genus Morbakka; species Morbakka virulenta. The sequence goes on from RDPX01000037.1 coordinate 314,170, forward strand.
TTTGTCGACTCCATTATCTCATATTCTACTGTACCGTTGTCACCTGCATCATTGTCTACAGCAATGAACGTTGTAACAACAGCTCCAATTGCCTTGTTATCTGGGACTGTAATAGTATATAATGACTTTGAAAACTTTGGTACATTATCATTAACATCCATTAAAACAATAACGAGAGTAATTTGGGAAGATCTGGAAGGATTTCCCTTATCGACAGCTGTTATTTCAAGGGTATATCCAGACTGTTTTTCTCGATCAAGGGCCTTGGCAATAACGACATTATTTTGACCATCAATGGAAAATGTGCCATCTTGATTGCCCGAAGCAAACTGAAATGATACTTTGCCGTCATTTCCACTATCTTGATCAGTTGCATTAAGTTTGTAGATAACAGACCCGACAGGCTTGTCTTCAGCAATCGTAAGTGAGGCTCCCAGCGTGTGAAATACAGGGGTAAACTCATTTACTCTAACAATTTTAACCCATACTGATGTACTTGATGAAAAGGAAGGTGACCCTTTATCTGTAGCAGTTACAGAGAGGTGATATACAGGCTCTGGATCATTAGAAGAATCAAGATCCAGCTTACCTTCGGAAAAAAAGTATAAATGAAAAAAATATAATATTGTCTTAAAGGTGTTCATAAAATAAACAACTCAAAAGGTGCTAGGCTTTCTTCATACCATAGTCTCTAAATAGTAAACAAGTTACAAAAATATATAGTGATTACAAGAAAACAATTTTAAGTATGCAACATTTTTTACGCCATTTTATAATCACCCGTTACAACTAAACCATAAAAAGAGACAACAAAAATAAACCATGATAGATTTGTGGACACAAGCATCTTGCAAAGAAAATTCCATTACACATCAAAGTAAAATGATCAAAAAACTTGCATTGTTGTTGAACGTATGATCTGTTGTAATTATCAACGTTCCGGCATACACGTTCATTCTGGTAATAGGCCTAATAGTTTACAACCGGTTATAGTCCAAGTGGATTAACAAACAAGAGCATATTTCGATTAAGGAAGATAATAAGAAAAATAATTTACTGAATTAAAAATACATTTTTTAATTTTATATTTTGCTAGCAATACCTCTTATTATCGGTTTTGACTTCAGGCTATATTTATGCTTAATTTCCAGTCCCTTGCCTCCCTTATTTCCTTATTCTTCTCTTTCCCTTATTTTTCTATTATTTTCATCCTTATTCTCTAGTGCCAGTCACTGATGTAATTATTTTTTTCCGCAAGATTCAAACCAAAACTGTAATAGCAGAAAATTTCTGCAGGTACATGATCAACAACAGCCTCCTTTTTTCAAGAGGTCGACACAATAAAGCATTCAGCGTTTCAACTTGAGTGCTCAGACATTCTCTAATAAGAGGTCCTGAAACACCCTTAGGTGTGACATTTGACTTTCAAATACAATGCTGTGGGCTTTAAAGTAATTTTCTCTTGCCGTGTCTTTAAATTTTCAGTAACTTCCAAATTGGACAAGCAATTCAGTGGTAAGTCTTCCTAAATTAGAATGTTTCGCATCCACAACCGATTTTGTACAGCATTTCAAATCAATTTTTTCATGTTGGAGGACTTTTTCATTTGAATACATTTGTTGTTTGATTTATTGTTGAAGGTAATGGAATACCAAAAGTTATTAAGAGGAAGTCCTGAAGAATTACGATATAAAGAATGGAAATAAGTGTGCGACTTGCTTTATCTATCGAAACAACACTCGTAAGTGGATGGACCAGCGTGTTTTCATTTTAACTAAAATTCCTCATAAGAGGGTTACAATTTAAAAGAAGGACCAGACTCATGAAAGACAGGGATCTACTACTTTAAGGAGCATAATATTCAATAGGATGGAGAATAAGCAATAAACAGTTACTGGAAATGTGTTCAGTTGAAAGGCTACAAACCTATTTTCAAAGATATACCTTAATGCAATTGAAAAGCATTAAATGGTTGGCTAAAGGAAATGATGAAAAGAAACATCTTAAAATAGTGTAGGTAACAAGTTTGGAGCAAACTATAACAATTCATGCTTAGGAAAAAGCAGAAAGGTTTACCGGAGACATCAGACATTGTCACAATGACTTTAAAATGGTTTTATAAAATGGACAATGGACTATGCTAGTCCGACTAAGCAAGATTAGCTGGGTATGATTTTGAAAGAGTAATAAATGTAAAGGTTGGTACAAGGGATAACGAGAACATTTGTTTTACTGATATCATAACTGCGGGTATGCAAAAGATAGTGAACATAATACAGCTATCAAACTTCCACCGAATATACATTTCAAATACGTCAATAAGCCTCAAAAGGGAAATTTCCAATATCATTTGATAGTTAAAAGTAAAAAATCCGCTAAATGTCAATGGTATGGTTAACTAATTAATATATATCAAACTCACCGATATGAATGTGAGAAAAATAAGCATTTAGTGGCAGCTTATTAAATTAAAGTTTTGAAAATAGTATTTGATCACATACTAAACTAGTCAGAATACACTGGAAGTCATTAATCATTTAATATTTTAATTCAAGGCTTTATTGTTTCCATAAATGACTAATTCTGATCATACTGTACTGCACTTTACTTCAAAATCGATACACCTCAAATGGCAATGACGTGCTTCTTTAAAAGTCGCTTTCATACATTTTCAGCAAATTATTTTTACTAGCTTTAGTATAAATGTTAACCGATGTTATACTTAAAAGACTAATATTTTTGCATGCACATAGGTAACTATCCGGTACAGGTAATAATTTAAACAAGATTTTAGGTCTCTGAAGCCAATCCTTACCTGTCACAGTGAATTCTCCGGTACTTTTGTTTAAAGAAAACATGCCTGGATCGTTGGTCCAAGAAACCGTATACTGAAGCTCTGCATTTAATCCTTCATCTGTATCCGTAGCAGTGATATTAAATGCTTTTGATCCAAGACCAGCAGTCTCAAGAACTGTTTTGTTGAGCTGACTTGACACAAATAATGGTTTATTATCATTAACGTCTAGTACTTTTAGTTTGACTGCATGATCTTGAGAATACTCAAACGGTGATGGAGCACCATCTACTGCTCTTATTGTGACGTCATAAGAAGACACATTTTCTCTGTCAACTGACTTGAGTAAAGTGAGTTGACCTGATGATGGTGATAATTGAAATAGCCAATGCAATGATTCTGGCAATAGCTTAAATTTTACAATCCCTGACAGACCGGTATCAGCATCAGTGGCACTGAATGTCTCCAAAAGAACATTGGCTGATGCATTCTCATAGAATGATATCATGCTTGGTGTTCCTGCTTTGAAAACAGGTCTGAAATCATTTTTGTAACGGACGTTAAATGGTTGTGATATAACCTTAAATCAAAAGTTGAAATCATGTAAAAATTTGCATAAGTTATTTATGAAAGTGTGAATAAGTGAAGAAAAATTGCAATTTTACGTTATTTTGAGTTGAAAGGCAAAAAGTAAAACAAATAGTCAAATAATTGAAGTGCGTTATTTCTAAAACAACTGAATATTCTAAAAAAGCCAAGTTTACACTTAACTATTAAGGAGGATGCAATTTCAAGCCTCTGGTTACAAAGATTATACGTTTAATTTGGTTAGCAACTTTCCAAGTGATGGTGTCACAAAAAAACCACTGGTAATTGCGCAACCTCACGAAAGGTATCTCATTTCTAATGATAATAATAATAATAATAATAATAATAATAATAATAATAATAACAATGTCAATAAACATCAGTTTCCATATCACTAGAAAAAAGACATGCCCCAACTGTTAAAGACCCATTTTCCTACTTCGAAATACAATAAACGTATTAAAAACCAAATCACAAACGCCATTTAGAATGACTTTGTTACGGGAGAAGTGTTAATGAATCTGTTTAGCTTATACCACATCCACAATATGTTATTCATATAGCATATTAAAAAATTTTGCTAATGGAATCATTGTTTTTGTCAGTACATCTCTTATAGAAAACATTTTTAAAAAGGACTTGCTACCAGTGTCCATTCTACCCAATGCACTCATTACTAGATTTCAAAAATATGTGGAATGGTCTATGAGAATCAAGCTTTATGTTTGTTTCGAATAATAATAATAATAATAATAATAATAATAACATTAATAAAATATCGTTATCAGTTACTGGAAAATTCATTGAGGGGAATAATTGTGGCTTTCCATCCTTCTCCATCCTGTACCAGCCAATATACATTAATAAAGCTCTGACTAATACCAAAATCAAGGAGGTTGTTGCTATACCTGGTACAATGTAGTCACGAGCAAATTCTTAAAAATTTAAGGAGCTAAAGTTTATGGCAAACTGGTGGGGACAAAAGGATTACATAACAAATGCAATGAACTTACCGAATGTCCTCTATTAGATACGAATCTGAGAGTATTTTCAGTCCCAAATCCTTCAACTTTTAGATCTGTAAATTTTGCTTGCTCACCGACAATTGAAATATTCTTTGTTCCCATAAGCACACTGTTATTTGAATTGTGTTCAAAACGTACAGAAATCCACCAATGACCAAATAAAGGTTTTGCCGCTTTTTGTGTCCCTACGTCGCGGATTTCAATATGAGGCTGTTTTCCAAAAATAGCGGAATCGTTTGCATTGTCAATGTTTTGAATCACTGCTAAGTAGAATTCTCTCTCTTTGATGTCAAAAGAATCCGATATGGCTGACATATTGGAAAATCGTGGTGAAGATGGAACTACAATAACGTCAAACTTCATCTTATAACCTGTTCCAAGATCCATAAATTTAATGTCCGTAAACACTGCTCTACCTGAAGTGGGGATCTGAAATTGCAGAGTTCCATTGACTTTTTCATTGGATGCACCAGCAAACATGCTTGCCTTGATAAACCACGTGCGTCCCTTCCATCCTAGGTTACCAGCTAATGCATCGGGATACAATGAGCGAACCTCTACAATTGGCTGATTACCACAAATTACAGTTGAATTGCAGTTTGCAGGTTGTTGAGCAATACGAAGAACAAGTTTTCTTTCTTGAACATCAAAACTATTTGTAAGAAAGAAAGCCGAATATCTTGATTCTGGGACAGTTTTAACATACAAAGAAAGTTTGTAATTTTTTCCAGGGCTATCAACACCTAAATTTCTAAATGAGGCTGATGATCCTATGAACTCTACACTTTTATTTCCTACTAAACCACTTCCTGAATTGTCACCAATGACTAAAGTTGCATTAAATAACCACTTTCTACCCTTCCACCCAGTATTGTTTACCAGGTTGCCTGTTGCTGCATCTCTAACTTCAACATGAGGCTGATCATCAAAAGGCACCGATTCATTTCCTGAAGTTGGATGCTTAATTAAGTTGAAATAGAGCACTCTTTCTTTAATATCAAAAGCTTCTGATGTAGTTGTGAAATTTACTGACGTGGGATAGGTTACTTTGAATTTGAGTTTGTACCCAATTCCACTGTGACTTACCGCAATATTAGAAAATGAAGCAGTTCCATTGATAAAAGAAACAGTTGTGTTACCCTCAAGCCTAGCACTCGGATCGCCTGTCCCAGGAATTATCGAAGCAGTAATTTTCCAAACGGAATTCCCAATTCCAAGATTTTCAACAACTCTGTCTAATGCATCATAAACTCTTATTTGAGGGTAAGAAGGTATAGGAATAGTTTCGTTACTGTTGCCTGGTTGACCAATTACTTTTATTTTCTTTGGAATAAGGAATAACTTGGGTTGTGTATCTGTTTGAAGAGTTAAGGCCAATTTCTCAGCATAAGTCAAGGTTCCATTTGTAGCATTGACAATTTGCACTACAATGAATAAGAAAAGCTGTGAGATACTAGAGGCAATTCAATCTATATTTTGATGGAATGAACACTACAGAAATTCAAGAAGTGTTTTTGTCAACCCTTTTTGTTGGATAGTTGTAATAACTGGTCCGATGGATTGCAATTTTTTGTCTCCCCTCTGATTTAAAAACTGTCAAAGTTACAAATATTAATTATGACTCAAGTAATTTTTATTGACCTTTTAGCTCCAAATATACTCATTGCCTAATCAGATAACGGAAAACTTTATTTAGTGGAGGCAAATGTTAAAAGTTCAAATAAAATTATGTAGAAACTAAGCAAGAGTAAGAATGATGAAAAGCAAAATTATGTATTGCAAGTTATGGGTGATTGGAAACCCAGCTTATCGCTCCCTTAATTTCTTAACAATAAGTTTTTATGGAATGTTTGGATTTTTCTTCTAAAAACTATTACAAATTAAATTGGAATTCATCTAATAGTCTGTAATGAGCGACCGACTTTTTCTTAACCCCTGTGAACTTAAGGAAAGTCAGTTTTACCCAGGACTGATTGCAAAATTAAACATTTTCCGCCATAAGAAATTTGGTGTGGGAGTTTGGAATTTTTAGAAAACTTTGACTGGTATCAGATTCTTGAAAAAAAGAATCAACAGAGAAACAACTTTTTGTCTAAGGTTAAACATTTATGAGCATTCTTAATAAAACTTTCTTCAAAAACACTTATTTAGAGGGGTTTTTTCACAAAGGCACAAATTTCGAATGATCTTATTCTACGTGTGTTAAGGAAATAATAAGCTACAATTTATTCCACAGGTATTTTTTGTTGTTGTAACATTTTGGTCAAAAGCTAAATTCTTCTGAAAACAGTAGTATTTTGAGAAGGTACTGAATTTCTCTCAAAAATACCAAAGTAAAACAAGAATTCCACGTTCTTATAAGAAAATGTACAAATTTATTTTATTAAAAACAAGTTTACCGATAAATTTTCAAATGATGATAAGCTTGCCCAAAGCAACTGACTACGTGTTATTCAAACATGAATGAAGAAGAAATTAGGTTGAAGAACAATGTTTCACTTCCTTTTAGACTGAGACTTTCCCTAATTGTACTTTGTAACACATCCAAATTTTTAAAAACTGCAAATCTTTAAACAAGACTAATAAAATGACTACCTGGTGTAAATATAAAGTGATACAGGGTTTATTTTGAACAAGAAACGTTTTAAATTACCCTTTTGAAGATTACTAAAGAATTTATATTTTCATCGGAAAACTGCATTAACACAAAAGCAAAAACTAATGGAATATTTCCTGAAGACTACTAATACAGCCACCTCAACAAAGGGGAAATATCAAATTAATATTTGACACTAATCCATCACATGACGAGAGGAACAAACGTATTGCCTTAGTATCAGAATATAAAAAATATTCATTGGAAAAACGAAACAACTAATATTGTGAAGAATATGGAGCACAATATAATATCCATGACATTCTACCAGTTCTTTTTTTACAAGATACCGCATGCACTGAATGGGGAAGTAAATACCCAAACCCAACAAATGCTGCAGAACGATGTTATACAAGCTTCATGGTCTCCATCGAAAGCGTCAGTAATTTTAATTAAAAATAAATATTACCCTGTACAATCTGTGTGCGACTGCTGTGGTCTAATGTATGAGGTATTTTCAACAAAATGTATGGACTTTTTTCTTTCTAAATTTTGACTACTCTAAAAACACCGATTAGAGGTAAGTGTGTTTGCAGAGCCGCAAAATAAAAACGTTTAATATTTACCAAAACGCGAAGACCAATAAACGGCCACTGATATTTGCTACGTATGATTTATTGAGGATCTTTGTATATGAGTAGTTTTCATCCTTTAATTAACTGGGAAGGAGAAAATTTAGTATTTATACCATTCGAATCATGATTGGTAACATTAAACCGTATATGCTTAAAATCAAGGACCATGGTTCATTCTATGCTAGACACTGCAACAAAAGTGAAGTTCCATTGAATATACTATTTAACAAATTATTTTTGGGAATAGCAAAATATTGTTTTCGCTGGCTCTTCTCTGATGATGCGACATCTTCAAAAGGCCTCCTGAGTGATCTTAATACTAAAAAGTCCGTAAAGGGGTGGTTTTGAAAAAAATTCCTGAAGTTCAAACCGTTTATCTCTGAATATAATGCCTGGGTTTGCTCGCATACCAAACCTGGGAGGACATTTGGATAGAATTTGTTACATTGTATATATTTTATATAAGCAATGACAGTTCATGAAAATGTACCAATTAAAATAACTGCACAACTTCTGTGAATTAAACACTCACGTGTATCATTTGTTGCCCTTACTCCTCCTGTAGGATCCACTGGCTCAGGTTCAGGCTCTACCACAGCCATGGTAGTTAATTCAACATTCAATGCCTCTGCCATTGTACCAGTCTGTCCTGTTTCGACGACTTTTTCTGAAATTTCCTGCAGTTCGGTAAATGAAGTAGTACCTAGAAAAAAGTGAAATGGCTTCCAATTAACAACAAATATTTACTTTCGATTTAATAAATATTCATACATACGTACTTTGGTGTTTCTTTTCCAATCCTTTATCTTATATCGAGATGTCACGACTTTTCCAATGTGAAGAACTATTAAATGCAACTCTTCTTTTCTACTTGTCATCTGTAATCAACTAGTATTGGTATTTCTTCCTTTAAAATTTCACTCTAGTCCCTTGATGTCATTTTATGCACATTCTCTTTAGTTTTCTTTAGCGCCATTTTTGTTTGTGAGACAGAAATAACCTAAAAAAAGCTGACTCATAAACAGTCCAGCTACCTCTGACTAATTAAGCACAAAATCTTACTCCATGAGATATTTGTTCGCATTTTTATGCTCTCTGTAAGATGTGTCAATGTTTTTTCACCAAAGTCACATTTCTATTGCTTTCATTTTTTGTTACGCTACACTCCTTAACATAAGTTCTTCGTTTCCATATATCACTCTTGCCGACAAATAAGTCTTTACAAATTGCACCCCATTGAAAGTATTTAAATATTTTCATTAAAAACTGGTTTTTGCTTATCATATTTTTATTATATTTCATATATTTAAAATTGCTTCTATTGAAAAATCAAATTGGTCTTGGGGCTTATGTGATTATGGTAAGGTTTGCAAATATACCATGTATAGAACATCTAGAGATATGCCTTAAGTGAAAGTTAAAAAACACTTAAGAAAACGGAGAATCAACACAATGTCATATAGTATAATGTACTATTAGACTGGGATGTAAGGGTTAGAGCCACCCTGTCATTCTGAGATTAACCTATTCACTAGTTTTTCCCGTTTATAGGCTTTCTCCTTTGATCTATTATGCCAATTTTTTTTACTTTTGAAGATGGAGATGAGCAAAGAGTAGTAGTAATACAATGTAAATAAAGCCATGAGTTGGAGGATGCTTCTCGCTTTAGTAGGTCTTTTAAATAGTTTAAAATCTACCTCCTATCTCAACAAACTCCCAGAACAATAACAAATCTTTCTTCACTCAAATTTGGAAGTCTTGTTGCCCCTCATATACTACACCAAGTAAATGTTTTCAAAGGAAAAAAGATCCATAAAATTAATTAAAACAACTTTAAGATGTTTACCTGAGCTATTCGTTGTACTATTTGACGTTTGGGTTGTGTTCGTACTTGGTGGATCTCCAATTTCAATCTGAGAAAGCAAATGAAGTACAAAGAGTATAATAATATGCTGAGATTTATGTGGAAATTCAATTCTAAATTAATATTAATCTTATTTTTTAAATGAACACTCGTGGTAATAATAGTAGTACTTTATTGGAAATATTTAAATATCAGAAACTTGCCTAGTAAGAGAACATGAGAAAAAAAAAAGAATAAATAGAATAAATTTCATTTTATGTCGATGTCACATACTTTATTGGACTGCATTGAATATTATTTGTTTGAATTTATGCTGTTCAGATCTAAATAAAATAATTAATAATAGTAATACAAAAACAATACAAATACTGGTCTAAAATGACACGACGCAATACTTGACAATATGCAAATATTTTATAGTTTCATGGTCTACTACCCTTCTCGTGTAAGACAACCCATATACTTAGAATTTGAAGTTTTCTTTTCTGTTTTTGATGTTTCTTGTTGTTTTTAGTGTGTGTGACTGGTGGGAAGGGGGGTTGGAGCATTATACAAGGCAAGAATTCTGAGTACAAGCAACTGTTAAGAGAATAATTTAATTATAATAATAAGAAGGAGAAAGTCAAAGAAAGATTACTCCAAGAGAAAAGAGTTGACTTTTGCTGTATCTTGTGATTCTAGTGAATAATAAACGCTAAACGTTGTTGTCTTGCATTTGTCACAGCAGCTCAATCGATGTTCGTGATTGCAGCACACCATGCAAGGCTGGTCAGGAAAGTATTTCTTTGTCACCAAACTTTCCCCTTCTCATTCTCTTGCTATCAAAAATAAATATTCTGACTGATCTTTTCTCATACAGGAAGTTTGCATATTTAAAGAAACATAATAGAACTAAACTTTTGACGTTTAAAATCTCCAGGAGGTTAAGATTATCAAAAATGATTAGATCATTAAAGCTCCACATCCAGTTTATAAATACAACATCCGCCACATGATGCCAAAACTAATCGCTTTGTGTGATATCTCCAGGTACTACACATTATTTAAAACCTACTGAAAAGAGAGAATTAAGAATACAAGCCAGGGTTTTGTAGTCCACTCACCTGAACTTCTGACGTCGATGCTCTTCTCTTTCGTTTACTGGATGCACTCGCAACATTCATTATTCGAATCTTTGATGATGGAATTCCCAACAGTCCTGCAAGATTACGAACTAGATTCTTTTTAAAAAACTCATCTTCTCCAAGACTTATGCTTCCAATCCCTAGAGTGATCTTTTGGAAGAAAAAAATACACTTTAGGAAATAAAACACTCTATTTTATTCAAATGTTGTCGTTAATAAATAGTAAAAGTAGTTTTTTCTGGGAATCCATAAGGAAAATATAGTGAAGCTGGGTGAACGTTAAGCTAAAAAACTTCACAATGAAAATAAATGAATTACTATACAAAATGGTAGTATGATACAGAGAAGGTAGCTTAAGTAAACAATCTAAGACTGACAGGTTGTTTTATCCTTTCAATGTGGCTTTACATTTAAAATGCGTATAGACACTTAGCCTTCAATCCTGTTACTAATTTTCAGTACTTTACTAACATGAAATCAATATAACAAACTAGTATGTAATCAATATAAAACAGTTTTTTATTTATCAGACACAAAGTGTTAACAAAACTCTACCTGGATTATGGGTGATGTTTTAATAGTGATTACTGTAGCACCTTTCATCAACACATACAGCTTTTTGGTATCCCTGTCGAAGTAATTTGTCCCAGCTCCTGTGTCATCATTAAGAGTCGGAATGTATCTTTCTGGGTTAGTAGGATCTTTTGGCATGAGGTCATATTTGCCATTATTGTAAACTGCATTTTTAGGTTGGATGTAAATATCTAGGGAAAAAATATATTGGTTTCATTAGATTAATAATTGCATCGAAGCCTATCATGGATTTGACGTTTTTCTTCTAATTATCAAAAAATACTAGTGACCCAGCCTGTTACGGATAATACCATGGTGTTGTTTGCTGATGCTAATCAGGCAATAGGATTATTCATCTGTCTGTCTCATCATGCCCACAGGCATGTAATGTTTCTGTTTGTATATCAATTACGGCTGTTGTCCAATGCTCTCCAGATAGGACTGAAGTAAAGAGAAATCGGCTTTTCTTTCAGAAACGTCTTGGTGACATGTTGCATTTTTTGTTTCAGAGAAGGGTATTGTCCACAAGAAACGTTGCTGAAGGCTTCAATTACAAAAAAGCGGCTATGGTTTGGGATCTCCATAAGCTCCTCGTACAATTTTTGACGTTTTCTTCGTAATTGTGCTGTGTACGTCTCAATGAGCGTGTCAGGTTTCGAAAGTTCAGTTTGTGTGGTTCTCAATCTTGATAAGTTTCATTGTGACACATGATGCTTCGAAATCAGGTGTCTTTAAAGGCAAGTGAGGGAAGGAGGAGGGTATTTTTAAGTAGCTTTTCAACCAATGAGACATTGACAATCAGACAGTATAGAGAAACAAATCAACAAATTGAAGAAAAACAAATGTAGATTCTATATGAGGAGCTGCTTTGAGTTGTTTGAAACCTTTAAAGAATGATTTCTGTAGCCAGCATACATTCCAGTTGCAACATGGTGCAAAGGAAACCCAGTCCTGAAAAGGCTGTTGAAAAGATGTACAGGCAGTTTATTGGCTATGGGAACCTTCTTAATTACACAGTTTAGTTTATAAATAAATGTCGGCATCTGATAAGCGGACTTGCTAAGTGTTTTCCTGCATTTAAAAGTTTAATTTCCACTGATGACTCTAAGAAGCCAGCTCACTAAACTACACCACACTTTGAAATTTTCAGGGCAAAAAAGAAAAGATACTAGTCTCTTATCATTGGCATAAAAGCCAAAAGAGCGGTAAGAAGGAATTGGGATTCACTTAGAGATAGCCAATGAATATGGCATAAAATAGTCCTTCGAAAGCCTTTATTAACCACTTTTTGTTATCATTATTATTATTATTATTATTATTATTATTGTTGTTGTTGTTGTTGTAAAATGTTTACACAGGTTATGTACACTTAAGTAAAAGAAATTACTTCTATAAATGTGTGTCCTGTGAAAAATGAAATAAATAAAAATAAACAAAAAACCTGCGAAAATCCTAAAATGCAGTAAAAATGATAAGAATATATATTTGAGTAAAAACTATTATGCCTTTCATTGAGGTAGAAGACAAAGAAGGAAAAAACTCATTTGTTCCAGTCTTATAATGAAATATAAAGGCTGGTCAATTGTTCTTTTCTATTATTTTTACCAGTTATTCTTTTTAATCAAACTTGTTTATTAAGAAATACGAAACTGCTCAGGGTGTATTACAGCTTGGCGGGGTTGAAAGAATTTGTTTTATTAATGTTTTTATTATAATTATAATTAATATATAAGACACACTTAGAATATTCATATCACCATTTCAGAGCCAGTTTTTTTATTCCAATCAATTTACTCGATTCATCGGGGTACTGTTTTCATGAAAAGACAATTTTAGTTCTTGTGCAGTATGCACAAAAACTAAATATAATCATCAGCCAATATAATCATTTAACCAAAGCTCTATCCTATACTTTAATGTAATGGAAATTGGGAGCGGTAGAGAAAATCCACAAAACCAAAGAGATCTGAATAGCTTTTATATTGTTCATGATTCTGCACAACCTTGTCCGTGAGTGGATGTTTAAAGTTAATAAAATGTATTTAATGATCAAATATCTTCCTAATAAATAAAATGACAAGTTGGCTATTACAAAACATTTCAAGCCTTGTATTTTTGAGGATAGTGTACGAAAAGTAAAATAACAAATGTATTAAAGTTTGGAATATTACCTCCAATATATATATCAAGTCTCTGTGGTTTCATGTAGTAAATCGACATGATGATGGTATCAGTAGCAGCAGCATTAAGTAGATGCAGCCTGGTTTTCTGTGGATTATAGGTTGTAAAGTAGACTTCATACGTCCTACCAACAGCTAATATTGGATAAAAGGTTGAAATTCGTTCTTGGCATGTGTATCCATGACACCAGCCATGATCCATAGGCCCATTGATTAAATCAATATAACCATCTGCAGCAACAGCAACTGGCGAAAGACGACGTGTTTCTGTATCGTGATCAAGACTTTCGATTACCCCCATAACATATTTCGTATTTTTACATAAATATGCATTCCAGTCAGCTTCGAAATTACAGGAGGTTATACCATCTTTCCCACGAACGATTCCTTTCCATGGGTATTTATCAGATGCTTCAATTCTTGACCCATCTGCTTTACTTAACATGGCCTTTGGGATTCTGTAGTCGCCTAGTGCAGAATAAAAAATATGGTCATGAAAACTAAGTTTACAAATAAATTTGTCATTTGCTTAATGCTAGTTATAGAGTATTTGGCAAATGTCTAAATCGATTCTCATAGAATTTTAATTGAATTAAGTTTTTACAAGACAAAATTTTGCTACTACCTAGAGGGTACAGTAAAATAAGATAAAATGAACAAACATGCACAAAACGGTGAAGGAAAGCAAAGATACAAAAGGAATTTTGAACATAGGACAGATATAGAGTGACAGACAACAAAAGAGAACAAAAGTAAGAAGAAGACGCATAGAGACCGACAGAAAGACAGAAAGACAGATACCTTTCTCCACCCTGGTCTAAATTTCTATTTGCTGTCTAAAATAAACACCACCATTTTATGGTTGAGATGAGTAAAAAGGTATTAAAGTATTTAAGTATTACAGTTTATGTGAGACATAAATAATATCAATGTTGGTCACCGGGCAACTTTTAGCATGCTTTTAAAAAATTCAAATTGTGTTTTGTCGATTCCGAGTAATTTTACAATTGTAATGCCAAGAATGCTGCTTCGACAGTGAGCTATTAGCTGGTATATTGTGTCTGGAGTGATGAAAAGTTTTGCTGATTAACTCTTTAGCGTTTTCATTGGCTTTTAATTATTTTCGCTCAAGTGAAGTCACTTTTCAAGACCATTTTCTCCCAGCCTTCGTGCCTTTTTACACCAAGGATTTTTTGGGGGTTTTAACGTCATTTTCCCACTGTAACTGGGGCTCAGACGGTGCCCTTCATAGGGACTTCTGTTTTGGCAGTGAGGAATTTTTTGGCCGGGTGCCCTACCTGACGCCAACCAATGGCTTTTTCTTAGGTGAAGTTCCAAAGTCGCCTGCTCGGGGAATTGAACTCGGAATTCTTGGTTACGGTGCAGCTGTACTAACCATGAAGCCACTGCTACTCTTTTTTCCCCTTTTTTTCACCTAGGATATTAAACAAATTATAACTTTTTCAATTTTTTGGTCGATTGCATTGTTGTAATTGAAGAGAGCTGTGTCATATTCTTTATCCTAACGTGCTATACAGATGTTTAGACGTCCTTTTGAGATGAAAGGGTTCGTTTTAGTTGACACATATATTGGTGAAATTATTGTTGGCTGCAATTTTGTTGCCATTTTTGTTGCCCGTCGTTATAGGGTGTATTAGTGACATTTTCGAATTTCCTGTTGTCTGCTTTGCGGACGTTTCAATGTTCTCTACCGACAGTATTCACTAGAAGTCTTGAGTTGTTGTAAACAACAGTTGACCAATGTCCAAAACGTGGTAAAAGATCAAATACATGAAGCTGACTTCTGCTTGCCATTTTGGATGACATAAAAGTGAGGTCTGGGATTTTCCTTTAAAAAAGCAAGGTGGTGATGTTATTGAGTCAAAATGCAGGGGTATATTAAGGGAATTCACCTTACCCTAACCCCTGTCAACGGTGTTATCATTCTTATTGAAACCAACTTCGACTTACGTGTTGACTGTTAAAATCTCCGCCTACGATAGCAGAAGGGTTGACAAGTGGTAGGGTTCTTAGGTCGATATGAATAGTTGATGGGGTGCTATTATAACATGAAGGTTCAATAAAGCCATAAGTATCAAAATAACATTTGTTATTAACATGACATAGAAGGGGATAGTCGCCATCTCTTGACACAACTACCCCCTACTTCGACTACTACTACTACTACTACTACTACTACTAATAATAATAATAATAATAATAATAATAATAAAAATACTGCTACTGCTACTACTACTACTACTACTACTGCTACAGCTGCTAATATTAATAGCATTACTACTTCCACTTCTTGTGCTGCTGCAGTGAAAGTAGCAGCAGTGGTTAATAAAAGAGAATTAAAGTAGTGCAGTAATACTCCAACTACAATTAATACTCCTACTACGATTATGGTTGGATAATATTGACAGGTAATATAGGCTAATGTATGTTATCCTTAAACTGAAGCCTCAAGTTCTTACCTAAACCAAAAGCACGAGCTCCATTATATTGGTATTCCGAACGTGAAATAACGGATCCCTTTTGTTCCTCAAAGAATGTGTCATCTTCATCCACAATTAACACTTTTCGAAGAGCATCACAATCCATGTCAACGCAGTCTGAAGGGTTAATAAATGTTGTTGTCGGCGTATTTATCTTGAGTTTATATTTCTTGCCAACATAATAAAAACTGGTTTTTCTTATATATGTCGGATGATTTATGTCACCCATTCTGGGATTGGTCTGTAGCAAAATATGACTTTTTCCACACGAATCCTCTTTGAAATAAGCAAATGTTAAGTTTTCGTACATTGTTTTCCCACTTATTGTTGGATAGGTCATAGGACCATCCCAATTCATTAAAAAACCACCTCCTGGCCCCGAAGCAAAGAAACTAATCATCATTCCAATGAAACTATCTGTAAAAAATGGAGAAAAAAGTAAAATTAGGAATATTTTATTCACTTTATTTAAACAAACCAGATCTTCTAATGTAAATCCTACTATTTTCTTAAGCTGATTAAATGTCCCAATAGATATATGAAACTAAGTGAATCTAATATTAGTAGTTCAATGTCAAGTGTTATGCTTACACGCTGTTACATTCATGGGAAATTTTGCCCGCTGTCGGAAAAACAAGTGAGGCATATTTTACGTTAACAGGATACAGAAGGCTTACAATATAGTCAGGAAACAAAAATAACAAAAACCGTTAAATCTGGTTGAATTTCTTACCAATCACAAATGTAACTCTCATCATCAACTTGAAATGTAGCCATTTAAACGAACGGAGTGAGAGGTACAGGAAGCATACTTGAAAATAGTTTAACAAGGATGCATAGTATATTTTTTAAAGTTCAAGAGGTTTCAACTGTTCTGTTTATGGAGATGTAAAAAATCTAATGGGAAAAACCAAGGAAGGGATTTTGAAGCCATGAGGTAAAGCAAATATTACAGGATTAAATTCTTAAGAAATACATTTTAAAAATTTTGAAAATTTTAAATGAACATACGCTGTCTACAATTTTATTCGCACAAGAAAGAGAGTACGTTGCCATCTGTCCGTCTACCATATGGCAGAGGACAACATTATGTGATGAGTCATTTCCCCCCACAATGGTTACAGGTATCTATTGGTGACTGGTGAGACTTTCTATTTCATTAAAAAAACCAATAATTAAATGATTAAAAAATAATATGTTTTTTATTAATTAATATACATTTATTAAAAAAGCATTTATTTAATTTTTTTTTGTTTATTCATTTTATTTATGTTTTTTTGATGTCGTGGGGGGACGGGAAGGTGGTGATCCTTTTTAATGCTTGTTAAAAATTGCTTTGGCTATCCTTTGATAAATGTATCGGACTTGCTGGGAGGACATGTTTTCTTTGTAAGGATGTTTTGAATGGTTAATGTTTGAAATTATTCTGTTTTTTCTCATGAATATTAAGGTAGTTGATAATATTTTTAATATGCGATATGTCTTATCAATATTGGAATGTAATACGTTTTATGTTCCTGGGTTTCTTTCTTGCTACAAAGATGGTCACGCTCCTGGTAAAGTTTGGGCAATTAAGTTTTTGTACAAGTCAGCCCATTTCAGTTAGTTAAGAACATAAAGTGGTCTTAAGAGTTTGATTGTAGAGTTAGCTCTATTGGTTTAATACCGTTTTTGTACATTTGGAAGCCACTTCAGCCGAGCAATGGTCATAACATTAGCCTTAATATAAGTGTTCCTCCAATATAGATGAATAGCACCAATATAGGTGAATATGAGTAAAAAGAGGTATCTAACGGTTTTCTTTCTTGTTTGCCTATAAATTAAACTACATTTACATGTTAAATTAATCATTTCCTGTGACCTAAGAGGACTGACTCTCAATGTCAACAGATCTACCAATATTGCGGTTATTCATCTATATTAGGAGAACACCTATATTGGGGCTAACATTAAGACCATGAATGCTATAGTCAGTGTTGGAATGTAGGTTGTATCGTTAATTTCCGTAAAATAAATAATTTATTTAATAACTTATCAGTATTGTTCTCCCATTGGCAAAGAATTTTTCTCGCCAGTTTCGCTTTTATTGTAGTGTTTAGTATTCCAGTTTATTTTTATTGGTCCAAATTGGAGAGTAATGTGAATTAATATTAAATGAGCTCCTTTCAGTAGTTGTTATCATTATGACGTCAAGGATACGAAATTCAGTGAATAAATGTCTTGATTTTAATATTTAGCAGAAAAGCAAAATAGAGTGATACACTAAAATCGTTGGTGCCTGCTTTACTGCATTTAAAACCCAGCACTCCTGTGTTACTAAATCCTGTCATGTCTTTAGACTAACCTTCATTTTTAAATGAAAGTAATTTCTCTACATTGACTGCCGCCAATAAAAAAAAGATTGCTTGGTCAGGTTTGATGGTGGTGGATAGTTAGTTTGATATATTTTATGAACACAAAATCGACTTTGTTACTTTTCAAAAACCCTATTCGAAACCGAAAGTGATAAAATCAAACTATTCTCCGGAATTGTGGTTTTGGTTAATATTTATAGCTAACCAATGACTGCGGTCAAAGTTTTAAAAATGAAAACGGCTGTTTAGAATCATTGGAGCATTCGTTTAAGATTTACATGCTAAATAGATTATTCACATGAGATTTACAGATGAAAAGTATGGAGGCATTGGATGATTGCATTGGTTTGTCAACCAAAAAAGTGACAAAAGGTCTTTCAACACAACTTAATTCTAATCTCCCAAAAAACAATGCAGTTCTTGTTTTTGATTGATGGATGAAAGTCTATTTATCTACTGTTCCTATTGATTTTACTAACTCCTAAATGAATAAATCTCCGAGGGTGACTCGCTAGCAATAGCTTTACCCTGGGAGGACGAGAGAGCGACAGTAGGTAACAAAGACCTATTGAGGCGTAGGGATCTTCCAGTTTGTCCCAATTAAAAAAAACTTTTTCTTCGTAATGTAAAAGGTGAATACATCCTGTAACTTTGCAAAGAAAAGTAAAAAAAACAATAACTTTAGCCTACAGGTACACTAGTAAGTAATTTTTTTCCAGCTATAATTCTTAACTGAAATGTTTCCTTCTCAGAAAAATTAAGTCATGTTATATTTAAAATAAAGCGACTCTACAAAAGAGTTGCATGATATGTAGGGATAATATTCCTTGGACAGTTTAAGAGGAAACCTTAATAATTGCATGCCTCACTAGATTTAATGAGGATCTTAAGCGAGCTACGAACAGATTTTTCTTTGATTGCTGTACTTTACGAGTTAAAACTTTATATAAAGGCAAAATATTGGAATTCTTTCCTACTCTACCAAACATTTGCTTAAAAGAAACATTTTCTTGGGATAATTTTTCTTTGATATGATAAACCTGGTTGCTGGTTCTGTAATTATACATTAAAAAAATTCCTCATAGAATAAGAAAAAATGAAAAACAGTTTTAAATAATAAGAAGAATAAAGGTACCTCTTGGTCGTGAAGAAGACCGAGTTGTTGCCCTCGTAGCTATAAATGGTTTTTGAGAATCCACCGTACAGTCGTAGGAAGGACTGATACCAAAAATAAGGGAGTCTTGTACTTTGACATGTCTATTAGAGGTCCGATGACTGAGAGATGATGGCCCATATCCATACAGAGCGAGGCCATTACCACTTTCTCCAACAATGCAATTAGATACATGTACACTTGATTTCACATAAGCAAATATGCCATAATCGTAAGCCTTCCAAACAGTAAAACCGGAAATTTTTATGCAGTCTGGCTGTGTTCCTGGTATGAAAAAGAACAGGGGATTTGAAAACGTAAAATGGTACTAAAATCTACACATATGTTTTGAGGCATAAAAGAACCAGTGTCAAAAAAATAGATAAAGGTTTTGTTACATGCTTGTTTTTCTTGCCTTTTTATAGCTTCAGCTACCCTGATGTAACTGCTAATTGATAACCACCTTTTTATCTTTCCAATGAAATAGGGGATGCGCCATATGCAATATTCATTCTAAAACGTTATGCAAGACGGTCTCATGTGCAGTGCACCTAGAATTTTGGAGACAGTTTACCCTGTGTTTTATTTTTCTTCCCTTTGTCGTCCTCTGATATGTTTTACAGGTTTGATCCGTACATTCACCTATTAGCTTTAATACTATATTTGTTGAAGTTCCTTCTCAACAAGAAATTATAGGCATTGTCTCAGATATACCAATGAATGATTGCCATTGGTTGTACAGGTAAATTGGTCATTAAACTCACTACCACTGAAAAAAGTAAGCCTCGGTGTTGTACACGATATACTAATTGCTTTGTTTTTGCTAAATGCATTAAGCAGTATCCTAAAAACAACCTCAGTTTGAACAGTTACTGATGAATTCTTGAATTTCTGAATGTCAAAATCGCATTCATTAACGTTTCGAAAGTTAAATCTAGCCAGGTCCCTTAAGGTTATACCCGGCGCTAACCATGCAGATCAGTGGATTCAGTCCTATTTGAAGAATAATTTTGCATTATGCAAAGTATCCACGGTAGAAATCGGACTTTTTATACAGTATCCTATACTTGAAAGCAAGACAAAGCAGCTTTCCTAATAGCTTTACTTTACACATGAAAATGGTGGTGGTGGCGGAGAATAATTTTCTGAAGCAATTTTAGATATTACAGGAAGCTTACGAACTGTCTGTTTTTCAAATTAAACTGTCAGGATTGGGTTGTTTTGAGATTATTTTGGCAACTCAGCTCTTGTTTGTTTGTTTTTTCCATATCTAACACAAATATCCAACCTTAATATACTCAGCTCTATATGGGTAATTTTTTAATCATAAATCCAACAATAGGGACCTGTGGAAAAATGGAATAGCTCCGTGAACTGAAAGTTACAAAGTTGATCAGTTCAAGCACATAGCTTTAATATTTTGGTTGCTAGAACAGATAAATACGAAAGCCAACTCAGAGCATTGTACCTATTAAAAATTCTTTCTATACTATTTTCCAAATCTTTTCGTTCGTACAACTAAATATTTTTAGTTGGGGAACGTTAGGAACATGATTTAAATGCTCGTTTGGAAAAAGTTAAATATGAAGTCCAGGACCAAAACATAGTTTTCCTTGTAGCAAAGCACAACAGCAGATCACAATGCCAACGTAATGACGGAGACATTTACAGCAGGGTATTATTTCCTTTCATTAAAGGTATTAAGTATTAAGCCTCCTTCAGTTTTTCTTAATTATTTTGCATCAATATCAAAAATGTTTTCTTTAAGTACCTAAATGGTTGATTTACCCTATAGGAAAAGTTCTTTTCAACATACCTTTATAGGGTGCATGAACTCCATGTGTTGCTCCATGTACTTCATTGCCTTTCCATTTCAAAATATTTCTCTCTGAAGTACAAATTTCCCCTCCAATTCTATATCCAATTTTATCCACACCTGCAACCACATTGTTTTCAAGAACAATTTGTTCTAGCACAGTTTGGATATCAAAAGCTCCTTGCCAATGTGGATCAAAGTCTGGATTAGGATTCTTGACAAATCCAAGAGCTCGTATGTACATCAACAAATTACGTATTATTATATTTCCTGCACTTCGTACTCGTACTCCCGAGCCTATGGCTTCAAAAATTACATTGTTTATTACAGAAATACCACTGGAGGAAAATATGCCAACAGCTGGCGCTTGATTATAGGTAAAGGAACAATCTTTGACAAAGGATTCATTTCCTTTGTCTTTAAGATCCATGAATGACAAGGCAAACCTAAAACGTAGTAGATAAGGGTTAGTTACTTGATGGCCAAAAAGGAAGAATTATTGAGAAATTGCGCACTCTCTCAAAAATGTTTCCATACCTGAAGGAAATTATAAAAATTTGATTTTCCAAATAAAACCTTACACCTGTAACTGTTACAACGATTGACTAGCTTTCTTAATAATTTGAAATTATATTTCTTCAACTTGCATTTCCTGGAGAACACAAACGTCAATCCCTTTAGTTGGTACAGGTTTTGTTAGTGGCGATTCATACCTCCAGTTTGATAGTTTCTTAACTTTACCCCTATTAAAGAAAAGCACTATAACTTCATAAATCTAACAGCACTCCAGCTCAGAACTTTATAATGCCAACTTGACACTATTTTTTTACAATTGACGATGGTACAATTAGTACTATAAGAAGGAGTTTCAAAAATCATTTTCCTGCGTTATAAAAACGGGTGTATTCTGATAGATAATTATATTTAAAGAACAGATAAAAGAAAAAAGGAATAATTTTGATAATGATAATAATATGAAAATAATGATCATAATACTACTACTACTGATAATAATAATAAAGATGATATTAATATTTAAAAATATTAATTATTATTATTACTACCACTACTATTAAAAGTCATATATTAGTGTTAAAAATTATCAAGTTGTCATATCACTTACCTTGGATCGTAGTCTTCATTCCATCCAAATTGACCACAATGTTTAAACTGTACATTGGAAAGCTTAGCTTCACCAGGTATTGTCTGAACACCACTTCTTGCAGGTGCCACAACGACTCTGCACCCAAATAAGTCTTTACTAACGGAACCTGTGGGATCGTCAATTCCTTGAATGACAATATTTCTTGTCAATAGTCCAACTTTAGCAGCAAGTACAACAGAATAAATTCCCATCTTATGGCTACCTCCAATATGTCGGTACTTTAACGAACTTTCCAGTGTTAGAGTCCTATTATCTGCTGAGATACTTTTTATCAAGTGTTCTTCTCGTTCATCTGGTTTAAATGAACTAGTAGAAATGCCAATGACATCTCCAGGAACCCAGTCAACTGGCTCTTGAAGTGATATGGAATTTGCATTTGGAAGTACAGTTGTAGAAAGCCACGTCCAATATATTTTTCGAGGTTTACCAAATATCTGTAATTTGCCACCGTCTACTATTATAGCCTTTGCTCCTCCCACTCGTCTGTTCGACATAATCACATCTGGTGTTGTGTGACTACCGAATAGGTTTATCAGAACGTGATTTATCATTGGCTTTTCTCGCGTCCCAATAACTAACCTTCCTTGTATACCATTATTATATCCTAAGTATAAAACACTTGTTTTTATGTTATGACTTTTGTCAGGATCGAGTTCTAGCACACCATAAATATACAAACGATCTAATTTGGGGGTCGGAATATCAAGAGAAACATACCACTGAGATAATATCATTACCTTGTCGCCGTCTTTTGGAAGAACATTACCAAAACCACCCCAACCCTCTGCCGTACCTTCCCACGACCTTACCTCACTCCATTTCTTTGTTTCATTACTCGATGGAGCTGGCGGAGGTGGGGGTGGAGTTGGAGGTATGCATTCGTTGTAATAGCACCTGAAGACATGAAATGAAACTGACTGTGTAGCAAATGCCAGGTTTGTCTTACCTTTCCAAATATACGTTAACCGGTTTTCTTTCTTATCAAAATGCCAATCACCATGCCTGCTGGTCACATTGTCAGGTATAGTGGCTGTACCATTTCGGGATTTGTCAACGGTTTCAAAGTGATCTGGTCGTTGTCCAAATATGTGGTTTACATACAAAAATTCTTTAGGTTGTATTTCTGACAGTTGTGCTTTGTATGAAATGTTAGTGAAAGGTGGCATATCAAGAAAACTTAAATTGATGACATCTCCTTCAGTAACAAGACCAGTCCAACCACTGGGATGCGTTAATCCTTTCTTTTTCCACGGAACAGTAACATTACCATGCTCATTACGAAATACAACTGGTACAGAATTAAGGGAGCTTGGGTGTATGCTATTAAATGCTAAACGAAGAAATCGGACATCGTTTGTACAAAAAGCCCCCTTTACTCCTAAACTTGCCATATTGTTTGTTTGACAGTATTTTCTATTTAATGTTCCCATTTCTGGAACAAAAGACCCTGGTCCTATTCCACTTAAAGATCCATCGAGATCTTCTAAAACTGCTTCATGCTTCCATTTGAAACTAACCGTTCGAGGTGCATTGATCCTCTTAATGCCAGAAAATTTAGTTGTGAAGCCTCCCTGGAACACTTTACAATGGGAGCATGTATCAACAATCGAACATCCATCCTTCTCAAAATTTTCAAACGTCACATTAGCAACACTTAATCTTGACGTCTTTGGTAAGTTAACTCCAGCAATAGTACAGTTTGTGTGGGTACTTATCAATAATTTATTATATTCTTTAAGTTTGCTATGGCCTACAATGCATGAACCAAGTACCATTGCATCTCCCCAGTTTGTACCTCCTGCCGTAGCTTCAATTATTTCAATGCCAGCGATATCATTATCTGTATACACTCCATTGACAAACCGAATTGCTCCTCCTGTCACCACCTCAGCCCCTCTCATATTGTTCCATGAAATTAAGTCAACGAATGGAGCAGGCATTGCTTCATTGTCAGAACAAGATCCTGACTTTTTTGGATGATATATTGGAAAAATCCAAAGCCCATACCTTCCAAATGAATGTGCGGTGTTATTGCGAAATTCCAGCATGGGAACATTTCTATAAATACAAGTTTCAAAGTAATTTTAGAATTATACTGTCTGTAGTACATAATAAGAAAAGTAAATATGTAACCTAAAGACGTGTTATGAAGGCAATGTAACTAACGAGCTTTATACAGTTATTCACTTTTGACATGCTTTCATTGTCTGCAGATAATGTCACAGTAACTTGTGTCACACTGCAAGGGGAGCGCGGAGGGGTAAACTAGATAATCGGTGATTACCTATTTTTTTCCTACGTTTTACATGCCATTTTTTAGCATAAAATTACACGGCAAATTGTTCAATCTTTTTTGCGAAGAAGGAAAGATGACAGCTTTCAGAAAAATTACCGATTGAAGTAATGCTCTGCTGACCCTCCTACTGTCAGCGTTTCCTTCTCTTCCTCAGTATCTGACCTGCGGAGTGACAATTGGGTGCAAATATCTCAGCACGTATTATGCATATTAAACATATTTTGTTTTTAAGAGCCTGGCGTGGAATTCTATTGAAGGATTTGACAGTAAAACAAACGGCATTATCAAGCAACTTGATCATTTTGGAATTTTAGATTAAATCTTCTCCTTAACTATTGATCAAGTTCTTGAAAACGAGTTAAGCTGGTATATTTTGAGATTTTTTCAACTGTACAACATAAAACAACTTATTTAGCAACAAATGCGTTTAAAGGAAGATGGATGACTATGTTCAAGAATTAAATATATTGGAAGAACAAGCGACTTAGTGAACGAATCTTATCCCTAGCTCTTTTACTGGTGGAACCGATATAGTTGGTTCCAAGAATATATTTGTGAAACATAACCACAATGCATAAAGATCTACAAAGGTGCTTTATCACCAGGCTAGCATAATATCCTTCCGAAGCTGTTTAAAACGTTCCCTATATCTTGGACATAGTTTACCAAAAACCAGGTGCCGTGTCTGAAGTCACAGCAACAGAATATAACTTGAACGTTTTGAATAACAAGAGTAAGATTTCTCCTCTTCTTAAGAAGCTGGTTCGCAAACATGATGCCTTAGCTGCCAGGACAAAAAGGCAGGCAATTTAAACGCATTCAAAAAGAAACCAGAGACCAGGCACTACTGCTACTCAAACACAAAATGCTGATAATGTTGAAGAGCAAGGTCAATTTGAAAATGAGACAAACAACAATATCAAATATGACACGGCGAAAGAAGAAACACCCACCATCCAGGATTTGCTTTCCATGACTTAAAGAGCTCAGCTAGCTGAAGCTATTCCTCGACCTGTATTGTCATCGGAGTTGGCAGCAACTGTACCCCTGACGAGTATTTATTGCTGTTTAAGTCAGACAAAGCTTTTGGTTGTAACCTCTACATCAAGGATTATTTAACCGATAAAAGGAAGTATTTTGTTTCGTCAATTTAAACATCGCTTGCTTAGATCTCTCGTAGATGAAATCACAACTTTAGAGGAATGCTGTCCGATGCTTTAGATTTACTAATATAGGTCGTTTTGAGAGATTTTCAAGAAAATTGATCAATTCAAATACTTAAAATTATTTTTGTATTTTTCCTGTTTCTAAAATTTTCATGGTAAAATGGGCGACTCAAACACAGACTTGCAAGATTGCATCGATACTTCCACCGCTATGGACCTATGAAACTAAATGTCAGCTGATTAGTAAGAAGCCTGGGACGATAATCAAGGGCGTGTCCTACAAGAAGGTGGAAACAAATTTTCTCCCCCTGCTCCCTCTGGTCCTTCCACTTTTTGCTAGGGGAAATTTGATTACAAATTAGGCGAGGCTGCACGCCGCCCATGTCACACTGTTGTATACCAGAAAATTTCTTATTTCATCAAGAAATCTAAAAACCACCAAAAATATGAAAGATACAAAAGTTTGATCTGGTAAAGACCTTCCGTCTTTACAAAAAAGATATTTGAAATAGGGATAAAGAAAAAAAATTGCATGTTGAATCGAAATTCTGCTGCCTTGGTGATAAAAAACAATGTTTCATTCTTTGAAAACGAGCAAAAGCAAACAAGAGAACGGAAACGGGGACGAAAATGGGAATCAGAGAGAGAGGGGGGGGGGGAGAAAGAGAAAGACAGGCAGACAGAGACAGAGAGAGAACAATAAATCCTAAGACCAATAAAATACCTGAATGAAATCTTACCGTGGACAGACAGATGAAGTAAAGCTCGGTCCATCAGGATGGGCAAACATTTGATACCAAAATCCAAAGTGGCTTCCACCAGCTGCTGCGTTATTTCGAACAGTATTGTTTGCATTTGTAACCCAGTAGGTTGCAGGAGTGACGTCTACATTTAAAGTAGAACTTGAAGGTTTTACAAATATTCCCAGATTGTACTGGACAGTATTTCCTGTTTCGATACCATTTTCCATAAAAAATGCATTTCCTGTGTAAATGATATTAATAAAGTGAAATAAAAATAAGATGAGTACCGTACACTGATTATAATATAAACAAAATATGAAAATGTGTATGAACTAACACACCCCTCATGTTTCTAGAACAGAGACAAAATAATATGTTGACAGTGGCTTTGTTTGTTTTAGTTTCCAAGAACTAGAAATAGCTAAACGTGCCCGTTATGATACTATTAGCTTTTGGATAAGAAATTTAGTTTGAATAAACCTTGTTTTTTCGACTACTAAAGCTTTTAAATGCTTATTTGAAAATCCAAAACACTACCAAAAAACCCGGAAATATGCAGTTGGATGAATATGTAAAAGATAGATATTACCAGGTAGGAGAACTGCAGAACATATATTGCAAATAAAAAGAGAATTGATGAATATGCGGGAAAGGACGCAATGGAAAGGATATTAAGGAAAATAAAAAAACAAAAAAATTTTTTGTGAAATAATACTTCAGTTTAAATCTCCAAGAGGTATACTTTCTTTGGATATATATATACCTTTAACTAGTAGATTGTTAGACTTGTACTAGCTATTCCTGGTTATGTCTCATACCTTTATGACGTATATGACGTAACTGTATAGGTGTTTGTATGAAAAATGGTGACAAAAAAGCAAAAACGTATCCTGCAAATCTATATATGCTAATAAGACAATATTAATCAATATTGCGGAAAACAAATTTGATAGTACAGTCTTACAAACGTTTTTGAAAGAGCCTCGGGTTTCTGAAGCTATTTAAGGAACTTTTATTTTACAAAAAATTTTCCGTAATTCTCAGAATGTTTTATTATTAATTTTACAAAATGTAGACTATTTTATAAAAGTGAAGGTTTACTCTACGGCTATACGGCTACCTTAATAGACTCATAGTTACTCCCGCCGGTTACCCGCAGTTCGTTGAATTTCTTCACTTTGACATTCAGAGTACTGGGCAGAAATCACATTGCGTCAACACTGTTTTCAGCCATCGCAATGCTTTCTTAATAAAAGTAAAATTATACTCCAGTTAAGAAGGGTTAAACTTTCCCAATACATCAAATCACTTCACGCAACATTCAGTGAAATCAGATATTAAGCTTTTGAAAAAACAAAATAATCATGTCATACCCAATATATCATATATAACATTTCTTTCAACTCGTAGTCCATGGACACCATGTATTGTAACTGCTCTGTTGAAACTTCTATGAATTGCGCATCCATTGACGTAAGATCTACTAACAAATCCATCCATATGAAAATGAATAGGGTAGCGGCCTAACCGAAATGCCTGGCCACAATGAGTAATTTCAACGTGATCAAAATGTGCCCATGCTACGTTTTTATGCTTAATACCACTATGTACGATTATTTGTACTCCAAATTCATCACTGCCCCGCTCTTCGCCAAATCTGCCGTCAAAACAAGTCTGTGTTTTGAACTGACCAGGTTCGAACTCAGCAGGACAATTTTCAATTGTGTGATTCCAGGTATCCTGCATTGACCCTCTAATAAGTATATTTCTGGTAAGCAGTCCAACCTCTCCTCTAAAATCAGTAACTTTTCCACAAAGTGTTTGGCTAATGGATATGTGCGTGTGTTTAAGAGCAGGGCTTATATCAAGTGTCATACCATTATCCCTGACAGCTGTTATTCGAACAACCTCGTTTTCCCGTATGCTTTTAGCAGTTGCAGCTAAAACAATCTGGTCACCAATATTCCATCCCGTAGCAGGTTGCATAAGCTTTATAGTTTGTGACCCAGGTCTTACTGTCTCTTTCAGGTACGTCCAAGTATGTGGAATGTGCTTTCCATAAAGTTGCAACGAGCCATTTCTAACGGCTATTGACTTAGCACCATATATTGGCAATTCAATCGACCTCACGTGACCATGAATGGTAATTATTGCCTTATGTTGGAATGGCTTTTGTTGAGATCCAATACGAAAGGCTCCATTGTCAGTTATCATAATGTATTCAGCTTGTAGATGTATATTTTTTTTATCATCGAACTCAAATGTCCCTCCTTTAATTAACAGAAACTTGAGAACTGGTGTATCAACATCAAGCACCATGAATTTGCCTTTCGGTATAATAACAAATTCACCTGCGGTGTGGAAGAAAATAAAAGTAAATTATAACGGCACCTTTAAAAGATCGCAAGGGAAAAAAAAATTTGAAAAGTTATGTAACAATAAAATAAAAATGGAATTCCCTGTACAGAAAACTTACAAATAAAGCACCTCGTCACCAAAAAGAGTATGGACTAAGAAAAGGCAGTTAAATATTCGGAAAGAGGACAGAAACAGGAATTGGGAGCAGTGCGGACTCGACAGTATTTTGTGTGACTGTTTTTCCAAAAATTAATGCATGTTTGAAAAAGGAAGATAAGGACCATATAACAGAATGCTATTTGATCCTAAAAACAGAATAAGTCAAATATGACATTTCGATCTGTAACGTCTTTATCAAATACACTATGAATTATTTGACTTAACATGAATACAAAGGTGACAAAATAGTGAAACAACATCAAATAAAATTAACTGGTTCAGTCAACTAGGAGGAATAAGACTATAAATAAAAGAAGACAAGGAGTCCAAGCAAATAGTTTGAAAAGAGTAATTAATTGACATGATGAGGAAGAAAAGACAAAACAGTTCTATAAACTGAAGAAGAATTCTGTTAACTACTGGCAAAGTAAATTGAGTTCATTCGAATCACATCTGAATGAATCTTTTGTTCGTATTGATAAAAATACAAATCAAAGGGGTTAAGAAAACAGATTTTTGTAACAGATATTCAAAGCTATAGCACGTCCTTCGCTAAACATCCGTATACCTATAGATGCATTGTATGATTACTGTCACAAGATTAACAACGAAGCGAGATTTTCTAAATCCGCACTGAACATCAACAAAAAATTCCTACGTTTTGCAAGCATTCTACATAAGCATTGTTGACAAGTCGTTTCAAGACCTTGTTAATGACAAAAAAAACCAGTCAGGTCAATATTTTCTAGGGTCAGATGGATCCTGTATTCTTGAAGGCATGGAAAACAGAAACTTTTCAGGAAGACGGAAAACAAGGCATGGGAAAGCAAAGGTCGAAAAATGTGTACAGAAAAAAAGATAGTCCAAAAGTAATCCCTTTTAAAACGACTATAGAGTCGCATCTCGACCAGAGATTTTAGATTGATACAGCCCATAAATAATTTTTGCAGCGAACTTTGGATATATTTTGTAAGAGTCCAAAATCTCGTCAGTTTTTAAAAGAAAACCCGGAAACTGTCTGGTAGAAAGATCGGTCTTGTCTTTAGAGGGTAAAGAAAATCGCTAGAACCTCTTAAGTTTCCAGATACAAAAATGCAACAGTAAATCTTAAAAAAATTTCGACTTTCAAGTCTTTGGCAAGAAACAAATTTATGAAATTGTTAAAAAAATCTAGCTTTAGTCTATAAAATCACTCTTTTACAATGACTGTTAAAACAACCCGAAATTTATTAGATCCATTAAGTTAATATTGAACATGGAAAGTATTGGAATGAGCAACGGCGGAAGAACAGTGAGTATTGAACCATAGCTGAAGATAAGGTTTGTCTTGTAAATACGACAAGGTACAAATCTTTAACACCAGCATGAACCCATTCTGTGAATTCAGTTGCAGCATCATAAGCCGACTTGGTAAAAGGCTAAATCCTAAAAATTACCACCAAGAAAGTAGTCACCGTCAGTAAATTCAAAATTCTTACAACGAAATTTTTACGTCATCAAGATTTAAAACAGTTGTGTTTATTTCTAAATTGACAACAGCATGATCAGAAGCTCCAATAGAAGTTGAAGGTGAAAATAGTTCATGCTCAGGACTGGAAGTCAAAAGGAGAGCTAGAAGAGAAGGTTCTACTGAGTCTGTATAAGGAAATCCTGTTGGAAAATCAGCAAGCTTGTCAAGATAATGGAAAAGAGCGAAGTTGTAATTGACGTCTCCAGTTCTGTCGGTCTGATTAGATTGAGTCAGTCATGTGACTCCCACCTTAGTCACCAAAGACAAATATTTTAGCAGAGCTTTGACAATAGAGTTTTTCAGAGTTTTCAATTACTGAGCAAAAATCGGAAAAGGAAGATCTATACAAGAAAAATAGGTAACAAGTGGGCTGAAGTGAAAACAATTTAAGTTAAATGAAAGTTTTATCCCTTGATTTATGTTCTTGTACTTTAACAGTTTGAAGCTCTTCTGGAATAAAAATAGCGAGATCCCAAACATGAGTGGCAGAGTCTAGTCAAACGAAGTAAAATAGTCATCAACATAGGGACCGCTGTTAATAACATTATCAATGAAGCTCAGTCTCACAAGAGGTAATAATATGAGTGAGAGTCCGAATGAAAGAAACCTTTCACAAAAGATTGGAATGAGGACTTTTAATTTTAATGAAAACAACGAAGAGAGTACTTTTAAAGATAGAGGCTTTTTCAATCTTTTTGTAGCCACTCCTATCACATCTCGAGTCTTCACGCTCGGATGTGGAGTCAGTCTTGGTCCATAGGTCCTTTGCACCCCCTGAACATTAAAGATCTGTCTAGTAATAGGAACTATTATTTTAGTTAAAGTTGTCATTAAAATATTGAAAATAGAAATATAAAAAATTTTGTCAACTAATACAAAAACAGGAAATAAAAACAATATAAAAACTTTTGTCAACATATAGAAAAATTTCAAATAAAAAAAAGAAAAATAATCCTGTGCACAAATAAGTGTCATGATTGTTTATTTTGTATATCTTAAACAAACAACACAGAGTTCACTTACAATACATAAAATCCATCAGATGCTTTTAAAAACCCTTCCATTATTGCATTCACCAAGGAGATAAAAAAGCGCCATGTAATCATTTAATGACAACTTATGTAATAACTTTCACAATAATTTTAAATTGTGCTTCCGAAGAACGGAATTTCTGCCAAATTACCGAAATGCAAACTGGAAATTTCTATTAATCTCCTATTAACGTTGCTTTTATTATAAAACAAATTACTGGGAGCAATTATTTCTCTATTGATATAAAATCATTTTAAAATGTGCAATATATATACTTTTTTAAAACACGTGAAACTCATACCTGCTTTTGGTGGGTCATTTCCACCCCATGAATACTTTGACGACCAGAGATCAACATAATAAAATGTGGCATTTTCATTTGCAATTGCAAGCCCATTGTCACCGACTCTGACTTCAACCTTCGATTCTTTCGTATATGGACTGAATCTAGTTGTGCAAATTACGTGGCTGTAATTTGCAGTTCCAACATCACAAGGGATACCATTTATTGTGACCGTAGTATTTCCAATATCTTTTAGGCGACGCCCCGTTATTGTTAACAACACACCTCCCCCGGTTCCTCCGCGTCTTGGACTGACGAAAAACACTTCTGAAGTCAACGATTCGGCATATACATAAGCATTGTCCAGTTGGTAACTTTGACCTCTTTCACCTTGAACTCTAACATTGCATGATATGTTTTGTCCAATACTTTCACTAGCAGTGTGGTATGGCGGGGATACACATTTAAGCAATTCGTAATCTTTCATACAAAGGGATGACAGCACTTTGCATGGGCGACCGCATATGGTCACATTAGATCTAGGTACTCCATCAAAACTGTGTCCCCTAATTGTGACTGTTATGCCCCCACCAAATCCACTGACATATGATTGTGATGATGCCAGATTCAATGTATACGTAAAGTTGAGCTCATTTGACTTCCCTTTTCCTCTAACAAACACTTTAACTGGCATTTGGCCACTAGGAAGGCAAGGAAGGATCGCTTGGATTTGAGTATCGTTGACAAATGAAATATTGCACCTGATCTCTCCAGTATACACTGAAACGTCTTGGAGAGTATTTCCAAAGGTTCTGCCATTCAATACAAACAGCATTCCCCCGTAACCTTGCGATGGGGAGAGATTGTATATTGTAGGTGTTGATATATCAGTATAATTGAAAAGTAAAGACGGAAATAGTTGCCCATTCGATATGACTACAATGAGCTGGTGTCCATTTCCAGGTGGAGTTCTACATGTAATTCTGGTTGTGCTTACATAAAAACCAGTTAGATTTGCAGACTTGCCTCCAATAGTTACTCTAGTTACCAGGTTATTTGCTACGGGCCCTGATTTGAATCCATGGCCACTAATAACTATTTCTGTACCTCCATGTATGCTCCCTTCATTAGGAGTTACCGAACTCAATACCTTTTCTCCTTGAATGATATTTGTATCTTGGATATAAGCATAACCAAGAGGACTTACAAGAACAGTGAGTATGTTAGGTCCAGCCGGGATTCCATTGGGTATACACTTTATGAAGGTATTGTTTCTAAAAATAACAGCGCATTGAGAAGGTCCAACAGTAATGTTAACTTGTGTTCCATTTAGGTTTTGACCATAAATATACAAATGCTGTGTAGGAGAATGAAATTTTTGAGGTGAAAACAATGTCACAGAAGGCAAATTGGTACCTTTGTAAGTAAAAGCGCAGTTTCCTGAATGAACTTTGCAAAATGCATTCTTCCCATTTGAGGTAATAAGCATCGACACTTGGACATCTGCAACAGGTTGCGAACTGTAAGAAGACGTAGTGCAACATAATGTGTGGTAACTTACTTTCTGAATTGCACAACTCTTGGTCCCAGCATAGACAACAAGATCTCGTCCGAAACCACTTCCTTGAAAACAAATGAGTGTGCCACCATTTTGTGAGCCTTCCCTGGGATAAAAATGGGTAACGACAGGGTAGATAACAACAGATTGGTCAATATAGTCCATAGTTAGCAGTGCGATACCTCGATTAAGGACAGCGACTTTTATTGGTAGATAAGTAAAAATTGGTGGTTTTTTATAAGTATCCAATGTACATATTATTGTAGTACCGTTGCTTTTATGTACAGTGCACCTATGGTCTCCAAAAACTACTTTGTTAGAACAAGGGTCATTACTGAAACCTTTTCCTATTAAAGTGATGTTAGTAACAGAATCAATTTTTTTGGGATTTAAGTAATCCACCATCGGAGTATAACACTGGGTATATAGAAACCGCATCTTATCTTGCTTACAAAAATACAAATTTTCTTGGCAGTCAGGAAGGATATCAGCTACTGCTTCTCTGTTGCAAAAAAGGCTTGAGCTATGATGACTGACAGTTGCAAGAGCAGGTGTTAATGAGTTTGAAGCGCTTACGAGGAGGGGGTACAAACTTGGGGAACTTGTTTGGAGTTTGGAGGAGTAAGGAGAAAAACTTGGATAAATCCCGCTGTGGGAACTAAATTCCTGTTCACTGTAGTCACTCATTGATGACTGCATGGTCACGAAGCTATCTTGGGACATCGAGTATGCAGGGGGTTTGGAGGAGTAAGGAGAAAAACTTGGATAAATCCCGCTGTGGGAACTAAATTCCTGTTCACTGTAGTACTCATTGATGACTGCATGGTCACAAAACTGTTTTGGGACATCGAGTATNAGTATGCAGGGGGTTTGGAGGAGTAAGGAGAAAAACTTGGATAAATCCCGCTGTGGGAACTAAATTCCTGTTCACTGTAGTCACTCATTGATGACTGCATGGTCACGAAGCTATCTTGGGACATCGAGTATGCAGGGGGTTTGGAGGAGTAAGGAGAAAAACTTGGATAAATCCCGCTGTGGGAACTAAATTCCTGTTCACTGTAGTCACTCATTGATGACTGCATGGTCACGAAGCTATCTTGGGACATCGAGTATGCAGGGGGTTTGGAGGAATAAGGAGAAAAACTTGGATGAACCCCGCTGTGAGAATAGTATTCCTGTTCACTGTAGTTACTCATTGATGACTGCATGGTCACAAAACTGTTTTGGGACATCGAGTATGCTGGGGGTTTGGATGAGTAAGAAGACAAGCTTGGATGAATCCCGCTATGTGAAGTAAACAAATGTTCATTGTAGCTGCTCTTTGATGAATGCAAACTCCACATTTCCCCTTGGAGTACCGAGGACGTAAAGAAACCTCCAGACACACTTTTAAACCAACTGGTATGATAACTGTGGTTACCATCTGAAGAACTATTGAAGGATGGAAAGGTCATATTGCAACTTTTCGACGTCAGTGCTTTAACTCCTAAGGAAAAACAGAGTGTAATTTATGAAAAGTAACTTTTAAACACAATAAAAACATGAAATTATTAACCCTGCATAATTGTTGTACTTTCATACTAATTCAAAAAACTGCAAGTGTCCTTATAGTGTTATAAACTGAACATGCTTTAGTATTGCAATATGTCAATTACAATATTTGTTTCTAAAGAAAAGCATGCTTTTAGTAGAAGGCATTACAAAGTTTATAGTTTCCTGTCATAATATAAACTCTGCATAGTAATCACAATAAAAAACAATAAAATAACCAAAAACAACTGTAAGAATACTAATGATAATTTAAATGATAATAGCAATAGCAATACGAATAAGAATTTCATGATAACAAAAATAACAACTTTTGAAATTAATGGGCTGGACAAAATTGGCATTGCGAATAAATATTGCCAGGCAGCCAGCAAAACCAAAAGTGGGTAACAAACAAACATAGATTTCAAAAGGTAGGTCGCTACAAACTTCAAAATTAAGGTGGAAAACAATGAAAGCGGAAATAATTGGTAGAGTACCTTACATTCTTCATATCTTATTTTTTACAAACACTTTGTACAACCAAAGGGTCGTCTCACATGGACTCCGTGTAATAGAATAAAGAAAAACAGATTGTCTACTTTTTTGGTGAGCCCGGGTATCGCTGTAATATTAATAACTCTAAAGTAAAAATAGAACTTTGATTGTGGGTCGGACCATCTACCGATTATTATAAACAGTACGACCATGTAAAGAAAACGGAATACAGAGAAAAGATCCTGAAGTGGAGCATGAATAAGTTCTTTATTCATTGAGGCTGTTTAAAACGATCTTGAACCAACAGAAGTAATACAATTACTTACGCTAAATTCCAAGAAATAAAGAAATAGTTTAACAACTGTGGCTGAGAAATTTTTAAGGAAGAAAACCATAGCCCAAAATTCACCATTGAATGACACCTCAAATTCTAAAGCTGGTGCAGCAGCAAAGGTATGTAGGAAATACTGTTTGTGAAAGTGAATACAGAAAGCACTATGGACATTCTCAAAGAGAGAACTTAGAAAATCAAAATAAATACTGTATTACTAAAGGCTGTTTAAATAGCGTAATGAACTAGATAAACTTAATAGTAAAAAACAACAAAATAAAGTAAAAATTCAAAAGAACATAAACCCTATAACTCAAATTAGAATCGAAATCGGAGAAGGAAAATTTGTTCACATAAATAAAAAGTTCAACCAAAGATGTGAAGAATTCTTTGGAAAAGAAACATATGATGACAAAAGGAAGAAATCCATTGGCACAGCAATACAGTAGTATTGTTTTTTAAGACC
Source organism: Morbakka virulenta (assembly GCA_003991215.1). Taxonomy (NCBI): domain Eukaryota; kingdom Metazoa; phylum Cnidaria; class Cubozoa; order Carybdeida; family Carukiidae; genus Morbakka; species Morbakka virulenta. Next base: position 350,465 of record RDPX01000037.1, read on the forward strand.
TTTAGCTAAATTTCATTTTTTACGTTTCTATGGGAAAGAGCATTTTTATATTTGAAAGAAAGTAACCAGTTTAATAACATTGTAAAAGCTAGCTGATTCCTTTCAATGCTTATTTATATTACGTTAATAAACCTACAGGAAAGAAAGTAAGTCACATATGTTGTCTTTTAGCGTTCCACATATCTCGTAAGACAAATCAAGGCCTTGCAATGGAACTGTCAGATCGTGACAAATGCATATTGCTGCTAATGTTAGCTAAACATAATATCTCAGAAAGTTAATTAAATTGACAGTTTCACATTTCAGGGCTACCAGTTACCTATTTGTCGCTTACGATTCATAGAGAAATCGTACTTCAAGTTAACTCAGGGTTTTACTTAGCTAGCATTGATTTTTGAACGGCTACTTCAGTAAAAGATTACGCTACAAAAGGTCAGCCTGATAAAATAGGGTAAAATCTTTACAGTATCTTTGGTGAAGAAAATTTTATACCATACAAATGTAAAAGAATAATTGACAAAGTAGAATAGCCTCTAGCTTCCATAAAAAAGATATATGTTTAGACCCTGTCTTGAAGTTTAAATTTCGGTTCTTAAGTTCTTTCAACTCATGCAGAGTCTTACAAATTTTAGGTAGACATTTGAGATAGAAGCTATAATTCTTAATTTACAAAGTACAATCGCAGTAAATTTTAAACATACCTTTTACTGTTACGGAAACGTTGCTACAATGTGAGTTGCAAGCTTTTACATAGATGCTGCCTTCAAAGGACACTGATTTTTTGCTGTCAACAAATCCACTTGTGTAGTAATAATTTCCAGGTTTTTTAAACAAGTAAGAAAATTCACCCTTGGATGATTGTGCTTGCACACGAAAACCTGAAGGATCCTGTGTCATAGATGCTTCTCCTGTTGTTTGAAACACACCAGCTTTAGTTCCACTAAAGCTGTCAAATACCCATTTCCACTGCAAATAAAAATATAAGAATTATAAGAGAGTGGGTTTAATAAATGAAAGACTGCATTCATATTATCTCTATGTAATGAGACAAACTAAAAAATATACTCTATGACACATGAAATGATTTAAAATATACGATAGTTTTTGCTTCTTCTGGTGTATGCTACTTTACACAAGCACACACATAACATATTTGTTTCCCCCGTTGTAACCGTTTGAAATATTTAAGCTAATAGTGAATCAGTTAAGTAAACCATTTGCTTATAACCAATTTGTTTATAAGTAGAAATGACAGATGTGGTAATAATAATGGATAGGACAACAATGACAAAGGAGGGAATAACGCTTATGATAATCACATTGATAAAATGATAGCGAGGGGGTAGAAGTTGAATACAATGGGTATAAATTGGATTGCAGAAATGTTTCATGTACTTGCTCATATTAACGTAAGAAAAGTATTAAATGAAAATGTGACCTATTTAGAAAAAAGACAGATGCTTCAAGTAAAAGGAGTAATATTAAGTATTTGAATGCTACACCAAAATTACCCCTGGAAAGACCCTTCAGAAAGCTATGACGTAAAATAAAAAGATTGTTTTATTTACTATCTTCCTTTTTCTACCAGAAACTGTTGCTATATATCTATTAAGGGCATTTATTCTAAAAAATAAATTTTAAAACAGTTTCTTGCTGATAGCACAATTTCTACATTCCAAGTTCATTCTAAATCGATCTATTCTTTTTCTTTCATGAGGTGCTATTAATCATTAGTCATAAATCTTAAAATGTATTATGTTGCATTATTTGCCAATGAAGTGACTCATTGTTTTTCATTATCAATCATATTGATGACGAATCATCGTTGCATCCTCTTATGTCGATCTTTGCTACATTGAAAAGTGTACAGAATACAACTAAAAACAGTAGATTTTATTCAAAGCTCATTTCTGCCAGTTGTAAAATTACCTAAGATTATTTGTAGCTCGAATAAAAACTATTTCAAATATAAATATCACTGCTTTATGGATGCTTAGATTTAGTGAAAAATAACTATTCTTTAAACGTTACCCCAGCTTCTAAATTGTGAATTGAAGAAATGTGCACCTATTCAAAATCAAAAATGTAAGTCTAAAACACCACAAAAGGAATTTTACGGCTTTAGAGCATGTTAGTCCTATCAGAAATGTATATATCTGGGCAATGTTTATAGGATATTCAAACCAGTGAATGCTGTAAACAAACAAAAAGTAACTCGTATCGAGACTACCTGCTTTTTCATACTGGAAGTGATAACAAAGTTCATGATGTTGTTTTACTGATAAATAAAGACATAATCCAAAATTTGAAAGAATATAAGACAGAATATGCAATGCAAAAATCAAACTTGGAAAATACATGCCAATTGTCATCTCAGTTTATGCTCCTACCCTTCAAATTGGTTAACAAAGCCAACGATCGCACGGAGCGATAACTAAAGTTAGAAGCCTAAACAGGGTGGTAGTGGTAGGAGATGTCAATGTAAAAACAGGCTCCGGTTGGAGAGAATTTAACAAGAACGTAGGTTAGTATGGTAAAGGCCGAATACATTCCAATTGCAGGTTTCTCTTGGAATGTCTAATAGAACACGTCCTTGTGCATTCAAATGCTCTTTTTAAAAAAAACCTGCCCACAGAGCGGCATCGGCTGTACCTAAAAATTAATTAATTATAATTCCCAACATGAAAATCCTAGAAAAAATCCGTATAAAAACAAAAAAAAAATGATATAGTAGTAAAATCTAAACAAAGAGTTTTTATAAAAAAACTCTAGATCATATGGAGCACAGAAACGCGTGCAAATCATAAAAAGGTAAAAATGGAAACGCAAATAGCATGATGGAAATTAAATGATGCAAAAGTCACAAAAAATTACATAAATGTTGCAACGCTTGGAAACACAATCATCAGAAAAATGTATAGTCAATTAACAACAGAGAAATACTTCGAGAAGTAAATCTTCAAAAAGCCGCAGAAACAATGGCATCACAAAAAATTAAATCATGTTTAATTACAGGGGAAATATCTCTGGTATAAGATTGAGGGAAAAACATGATGATGACGTCGTATTAAAAGAGCATAAGAAGAGAACCACTGAAAAACCAAATAGTGATACCTGTCAAGAGAAAGGAAAAACGCAAGAAATAAGGAAAACAGGAATAAAATAATATAAAGAGAAAAGGGAAATAATGGAAATTCTTTAGAATGAAAGAAGAAAGCAACTATTAGAAATAAAAGGGGAAAAATGGATAATTCAAACAAAAGTTATCAGATATTAAGAGCCCTTAATAACAAAGAAAAGAAACCCCTTGAAGTACAAGGAGAGGATGTCAGCTTTAATAACTCTGAGGAAGAACAGATGGCTATAATTACCAAAATTTAAAATATATATTCACGACGGAAACAAGAAGAATTTCTCCCAAAAGTACCACAAAACTACCTTTACAGCAGAAAGTTTAAAGAACAGGAGATGTGTGGGAGACGATGACGTAAATGTAGAATTCGTTGTACGGATCACCAGAAATACAGGAAGGCCTGGCTAAACTACTTAACAAAATAGCAGGTACAGGAGGAAAACCAGAACAGACCAAACATGATATCCCAAACCCCTCTCAGAAAAAAAGGAAAATGGTAAAGACCACCCTCAAATTTAGGACCAGTCATACTGTTATCAGTACAAAGCAAATTACTTGACATTTGTATGATAAGAAGATGTTGGGACCATTTCAGCATTAAAATTTTTAAGACAGACTGTCAACCAAGCAGGCCAAAGTACGATCAAATTGCTTTTTGCAATCAAGATGCTAGCAGAGAAACCTATAACATCCAAGAGCTACAACATCTAACCTCTACTGCTAGATGTGAGTAAGCTTTCTGACACTAAGACCCTCGTGAAATGGTTGAATCTGGTAAGGTACACATTGTGTCCATTTGGATAACGGATGTAAACTTACGAGTCAAGGTGCAAAAAGAGAAAGACAAAAATATCAAAACAGCAATAGGGATGCCACCGGGACACTGTCTCAGTGCAGTACTTTTCTTCTTTTAATTTGCTAGGTCCATTGTTACCGAGAATGGGGGAACAGATCCATCCAAAAAACCAGCTAATTTGGAATAAATGCTGACAAAATTGCATGGGCATCCACTGAAGAACATCGAATTGATTATTTCAAAAATACCATTCTTGGTAAAATTGACGGAAAAACCTACTAACAAATGAATTAAAAACAGAAGAATATAACATCGAGCCAAAGGGAAAAGCCACATGGAAAGAATGGAAAATTGTTGGAAGTGTGCTATGTACAGAGAAAGATGTCATCAGAAGAAATGTATTGGTAACTGATGCAAACCAAACGCAGAGATTTAAAAGAATCGCAATTAAACTAGATCTTCTTTATAGAAACGAAGACATTGAATGAATTATTAGAACTGACACATGCTAAAAAACCTGGCGCAGCATTATATACTGCGGTTTAGAATTAACTGCATATGACGTCATAAAAGTAGAATATCTTAGAGCTTTTACTCCTTTTTATAAAAGGAGTTCTAAACACTTACCTTGGACAACAAGTTGTCATAAAAAGTGTATAGTCATACATTGGGAAAAAATGCCAAGAAAAGTAGTGAAGGTATTATCTACGTCACATTAAAGCTTCCTAATCACTTTTATATTAACTTGTTCTTAGGTGTAGTATAGACCGAAGACGGAAATTAAAGGGGAAATTGAAAATACCTACGTCAAACAATCAAGACAATACATATTGAAAGTACCTTCGTCAAACAATCAATAATTAGAAGGGAAAAAACTAAACCATGTGGTTTCATTTTTACTGCACAATAAACATTTTTCTGTACACACTTCTTGTGTAAACACAGTATTTTCAAAATGAAATTTTTTGAAAAAAACTTCATTTTTCACAAAAAACCTGAAGTCTTTTCTCATAGAAAAGGAACACCAACATTTTATTTCTTTATGATTAAGTGTAAATTTCTCTCAGTACTTCAGGGCAAACAATATTTCTGTTTCTTTTAAAAGGAGATTTCTTGTTCTTCTTTCATTTCTCCTTCCTTTTTCACTCTAAGCAAGTCTGGATTTCAGTGCAAAGGGGTACCTTTCCTATTTGATTTATTCTTTGTGCTCTTTAAATCTTTTTGTTTATTGATTTTTTCCTCTATCCCAATTCTCTCTCAGAAAACATGTACACACATGTAGTATATGCGATTTATGAAGGGAAAACGAATTGGGTGCAGTCCTGTCAGGAGCGAGGCTTGAACAGGGAGCCTTTTGCACTGTAAGCTGTTGATTTAGCCAAACAGCTACTTCTAGGTCACTGCACGGCTACCTCTGCTTAAACTAAATAATAATTAATCCCCCTTCCAAATGTCCGATAGTCTGCAATAATGCAAGTGCTAATGCAAGACAGACAAGTATTTCTGATGCAAAAGAAATATACCTGAACACTGTCGCCATGGCAAATTTCCAAGATATTTGGTTTCCAAGCATAGCCTGTGCCATAACCTTTGAAATAAATGTGATACAAACATAAAAGTAAACAATAAAGCTAACAACAGATTAACTAACAGATTAAAGGGTTGGGGAAGAGGTTTGTAAATAACACACTTATTTTTCTATCTGCAATATCACTTGTTGGCTATGCAGCTCATTTGCAAAATACATTTCCATTTGCTGATAATTAGTGATCGCGTCATTATCTAAGTTTATTTCAGAAGAAATGAAATTTTCATTTTTCCTTCAAGCTTGGAAGTAATAATCTAGCTATTTAATGATAAAACTGTCAACATTGATTGGTATAAGCTAATTAGTACATACCAAGCAAAGCTTAATTGTCAGTAATTTTTGGTAGACCAAAAGATATTTAAAAAAAACAAATCCAACAACTACAAAGCTACCACTAGTAGTTCTCGTGCCAAAACTTATGTGGGAAAACAGCTGTAGTGAGGGTACGAGGAGCTACTGAGATCTTAAACTGTGGATTAAAATAAGAAAAACCTTACCTTCTCTGGTTCCAGAGTTATTGATCTCATATTTCTTTGAGCGAGCTGGAGTTTCACATCTTAACATTTGTTGTTTTGCTTCTTGGATAAGACATTCATTTTCATCTATCATTACTTTGTTTTCAGACTTGTTCGTGCTGAAGCCATGTCCATAAATGACCATATATGTTCCTCCCATCAAGGACCCAACACTATTGACTATCACAGTTGCTTGTAGACAATATGATGCTTTGCTAAAAACGCTGTTCTTAAAATAAGCTTTTCCTCTCCCAGGTATAAATACTTCAACATTGTACTGATTAGAAGAGTGTTTTGGCGTGGTGCAAGTAATATGTGTGGCAGTAAATCCTGTGACAAGGCATGGCTTTTTTCCAATAGTTACTGAAGGAGAACCATTTGTGGGAGATAGTAATTTGCCAGTGAATGTGATCGACTCGCCTCCTCCAACAAAAAGAGTTTTATCTGAATAGTCAACATTGGTGACCACTGGTATCAAGGAGTCATCGAAAACAAAACCATCCGGTATAATTTCTGTCTCACTGTTAACTATTACCTACAAGCAATTAAAGAAATGAAAGCCTCTTATATTAATATGTTAATTACCTCCGCATTAGATTACTTGAGACAGTTTGTAATTTTTTTTGTAGAATGAAATATTCAGATAAAAATAGGGGAAGAAAAATATTTGAAATATGATTTATCCCTCCCTCTCTCTATATATAGAGTAGAAGATAGATAGATAGATATATGTGTGTGTGTTAATTCATTTCCATTGTTATAATTTCAGTAACAGATGAAATGCTTAAATGTTAGAGAAAATGTAAACTATTTTAGTTTTAAATTAAATGTTTACAGCAGAAAATATTTACCTGACGCAATGTATTTAATACATAGTGTAGAAAGAAATATTTAAATGTAACTGTATGGTTTATAGTATGAAATAAAGTCTTTCATTATGAACTATTATGCTCTCAATATTAACTGACACAAATATCACTAATTATTGAGCATAAATAATTATTTTCTCATGTTGATGACGATTGCATTTATTACAGAAATTGTGAAATCGAAATATATTAAAGCCTAAATGAACTTACAGTAACATTTACTGTTGCCGCTCCATGACTTGGTGTAAAGCAAACAATCTTAGTATTGGAGATTGCAGTGATTTCACAAGCTTTATTACCAAGGAAGACTTTTGTAGAATTAGTGTTGCTTCCAAATCCAATACCAAAAATCGACAGCTGCTTTCCTCCATTTATCGAACCATTTCTTGGCTGAATGGATTTGACATACAGCAGATACCTATAAAGAATTCACTTTACTATTACTCAAAAGAAGAACATTTATTTAATCTTTTTTTAATATTTTTTTAATAATAAAGTAAAAATGATATATAGCACAAACGATGCCAAAAATATAATAATTATTATAATTATATAATAATCACTATCATCGTTATCATCATCCCAACAAAAAACAAAATTTAAATGTTAAGTTATTAGCTGTTTCTTCATCTTTGTTGTAACTAAGACATTCCATGGTCAATTCCTAAATTAAACCCATGCTCCTTGGTTGCTGTAAATATAAGTATTCGCCCAGTAATTCCTCACACCTCCAAAAAAAAGCAATAAGATAACCGCAATTCCGCTTAAAACAGTAAAGTGTAGAAAGATTTATTCCTAATACAAAGAAGATATTTCATGAATGCGAACTTACGGCTCTAAGAAACAAGAATTAAAATAAGCAAGAACTTAAATAAGTAAGTGAAATAATAAGCCCACGTGAGTATGGGAAAAACTAAGTATTAAAACAGAAGATGGATTTAAAGGAGAAGAATTTGTTATACATAGTATTCTAATTCTAGTATAGTAAGTAGTATAAGAATACATCATTATTCGATTGTTCGCCTGCTTAAATTATATGCGACGAGAAACAAGTGAGACAATTTTGCATTTTTTCCATTCTAAGTTATCATCTGTATTCTGTGATAGCGTTTTTATTTCAAGTGATAAATGTTTGATGAGTTGAATTAGATGAAAAATGGAATCTACTCGTTCCAAAGAGCAATGTATTATTGCTCATGTGTTCCAGTTTTCATGTGTATCTTATCTGATAATCCCCAAAAATTAGGAGTAGTTTGAAAATTTTATTCTTAGCTAGATCTTCAAAAATTTTACTTCTGTTTTTAGAAAGATTAACTTCTTTTGAATCCTATGGGTTTACAATTTTTAATATGTTTTTACAATAACAATCTACGAATAATAATTTTTATTTTAATTTCATAAAAAGCGTTAACTTCGGGGAAATCTGGCTTAATGGTTAGTGCAGCTGCACCGTAACCAAGACAGTTTCGGTTTCTATTCCCCGAGCAGACGTAAAGACTTTGGAACTATACAAAACAAAAATTGGTTGGCGTCAGGAAAGCATTCAGCCAAGAAATACCTCACTGCCAAAACCAAGAAAACCAAGTTTTTTCTAAGGGTACCGCCTGAGCCCAGTCACTGGGGAAAATTACCTTAAAAACCAAAAAATAACATTAACTTCAGAGAGACTCGGTTTAAGAAAATGTTCTGTGTATCCATGGAAGGCGTTTAGCAGACTGTTGCATTCTTCAGAACCATCGGAGTTACTGTTTGAGAGAGAGTGATGAAGAAAAGAAGAAGAAGAAGAAGAAGAAGAAGGGGAGGAAGAAGAAAAAGAAGTAAGGAGAAAAAGAAAAAGAAAAAATGTGGCATGGATTATCAGGCTAGAGTTTAACTTACACATTAACTATGCTACTTTCTAACACTTCTGAATATATTAACTGAAATGACTTTGACAGTGTTGATAAGCTCCTCTTCTAAAGGCAAAAGATTTTTTATTTACAGCATAAGGAGCTTTGTTTTGTAATGAAATTGCTTTATTTCTGAAGGTTTGTTTTATTTTTGATCGGCTTTCTTTTCACTGATTGAAAAGCAAAGTACAAAAGCATGTTTGACATAAAGTTTTTCATATTTTGAAAACAACTACACGCTTTTGTTTTTATAAGAACAATTTTATAAGAACATGAGGCTGAAATTTGGCCCCAAAATAAGAACATACTAAGAACAAGCTGAGGCTCAGCTTGCAATACAAAAAGATTTTAAGAACAAACTCAGGCTCACCAGATTTGATTTAATAAGAACAAATATTTTTTGTTAGATGAAAACAAAGTGTAAAACACCGTATAAGACTAGCCTGTACCTGTACTGAAGTTGAAATTTTGTTCTTATACAAGATATTTCTTAAGAACAAAATAAGAACAAATAAGGCTGAAAATCGATAAAAAAATAAGAACAGCGAGGCTCAAGTCGGATTNCAAAATAAGAACATACTAAGAACAAGCTGAGGCTCAGCTTGCAATACAAAAAGATTTTAAGAACAAACTCAGGCTCACCAGATTTGATTTAATAAGAACAAATATTTTTTGTTAGATGAAAACAAAGTGTAAAACACCGTATAAGACTAGCCTGTACCTGTACTGAAGTTGAAATTTTGTTCTTATACAAGATATTTCTTAAGAACAAAATAAGAACAAATAAGGCTGAAAATCGATAAAAAAATAAGAACAGCGAGGCTCAAGTCGGATTTTACTGGTTCTTATAAAAACAAAAGCGTGTATTTTATGAAACAAAGACCGTGTCAATATGAATTAGAACAGATATTTGTTTCACTGCCCTATTCATTTACAATTCAAAGAACAAAAGTCCTGTTGGTTTACATTTTCTAATCTGTGACTGTGTGAAGCAATGATCGAAAACAGTCATTAGCACACTGAGTGTGCAAGAATTATATCAATACTTAGAAAAGATTATCAGTGCAGAACTGAAAAAAAGACTATGCAAACACCACGTATCCTAATCCCTCGAATAAGAGCCTGATAATTTATTTAGTATTGAACACTTTATAACAGGCCTTTATTTAAGGAATTGTGCTAAGCAGTGGCATCATGATTATCAATCACGAAATTTTCCTAGGACTTTTCCAATCCAACAGTTTTTCAGGCCTAGCCTCCAAATTTTTGTTGATTTATTTTTACAACTAATAAGATGTCTCTTCAGAGTTTTGTATGTCAAAATTCCAACTACCATTCTTCATAAACTTGAATTATGTATCCTGTCAACAGCAAGCATTAAGTTTTTTTACAGATACATTTTTTTCATCTTACTGATATACATCGAATTTAATAACTTCAAATATCAATTTCGATTTCATGACAAGAAAAATGTTACACTACTCATTTCGAACTGTAAAGGTAAAAGGTTTAACATAGCTTAGCTTTTAAAGTAAGTAATGAAGAATTTCTTTCTTCCATGTATATCATTAACTTAGTATGGTTAAGGGCTAGCTAAAGAAGGAGGGCGTACTGATATTACTGGGTTTTTATAGAACTGGAAAAGAAGGGAATTAAATTTGGGGGAAAACCCGTTTGTTAAACCATATGTTAAAATTAAATCTTAAATTAACCCAAAAGTTAAAGCAAAACCATGAGTTAAACCATAAGACAAACAATAATTTACTCAATCAAAATCCTAACTTGTCTGTCCATCATGATTTATATAAGTGACATGTAACGAAATTCTGTATTTTGCACATCTAATCTTGTATCCTATTTACTTGAGGTGTAATGCTTATCAACATTTTTATTTCATATCATGATGTATTGACCAAGCATAAATCATATCACTTTACTCTGACCTCCAAGAATTGAGATACTTCCTCTTCTCTGGCACCAGTGGTCGTTCTGGAGCCTTAGAATCAAGATTCAAAATAACACAAAAAGATAAATCTGATAAAAATTCTGAAATGCCAGCTTTGCTCTTGTTGTTATGTAAAAGGTTCTATGTATTTCTGTTTGATACCAATTTCAAGTCATCAAAGGTATTATTTGGTTCGAATATAATAACCTGACGCCTATTACCCAAACAATGGAGGAAAACAGGAAGAAAACAAATACACAGGGAGTTGATACTCTCTATAACCAGTCTATTACCTAAATTGTGTTGATGACTCAGCGAATCCCAGACCTTTAACATGTACATTTACGGTGTCATTTCCTGCCACATTTTGTCCTGTAAAAATGATAAGGTAAAATAGCATTTCAGATGATGTAATGCCCAGACAAAAATGAGCAGTAATATCTAATTTCTTACAAATGTATATAAGAACAAACAATAACATTTCAAAATTTATGAATGGGGAAAGCGTAAATTAAATAGCATATTATTATAAATGTACCTAAATTCAGGATCAGACTGAAAGTGAACTTTTAACTGGCAGTTCATTTAATCCTTATGACGTTGCCCAAACGTATCCGTAACAGTATCAAAATTAATTAAACAAACTACTTTCTAATGGCAACAATTCTTCATCCCCTTCTCCTCTACATTAATCATACTGGTAAGAATTAGAACCAAAATTGATTGATAACGGGAATGAGAAAATGCTGTCTTCTTCGTTGCATCCCTGTCGAACTTTGTGCAATCAACTTTCAGTTGAAATAAGAGTGTGACTGCAACAGGACGTAAAAGGATAACTTTTCATAATCACTTTAGAAAGCAATGAAAATTCGTTACTTTTCCTTAACTTTATAAAAAGCTGTAATGTTTAAATCATCAGGCCAACTGGTAAAAAAACTTAACTTTCACATCTTGGTGTCAAGCTCGTATTTGTCACAGCTGGAGTTACTCATCTTTTATACCTCTTTTTCTACCTTTCATCAAAACTTTGTAAATAAGAATTACTAACATACTGTTGTGAATAAAATAATTTTTGGTGAGCTGTAGTTTAAAATCGCCGAAATGGAGAAATCTTACTATTAGATTCTTTATTTGAAACAAGAAAAGCATCCTGCAAATAACATTGTGATACGTTCAATGTCATTTCAACTTTACTATCACTGGTTGAAATTTTTCTTGCTGCTAGCAAAATATCAGGCTGGCAATTAACCTTGGGTTATGATTAACGTTAGGGAAAATTGAACCTAAATATGGTTGGTAACAAACCCATGCACATTATAATTTTAATAGCCAAAAATACTAGGTAAAGATACTGCATGATTCTTTTCTTTCAATTTTTTTTTTTTGGTTTTAACGTCATTTTCCCCCCAGCAAATGGGGCTCATACGGTCCCCTGCACAGGAACTTGGATTTGACAGTGAGGAATGATTCTTTTCTTCTCACACCTTGCAGTGATGAGTTTGTTTAATTATGTTTTATATTAGCTTTTTTCCACCAGTATTGAAAGAAGATGATTCTTTTCTTTCGAGAAACGAGAAACATCTTTTTTGTCAGAAAATAATTCAATTCAAACCTGTTCATTAGATACTATACAGAGCTACAATGCCTCCTAACAACTGGAATGGCATTTGTTGAATTAAAAACTATAGGGTTGGTCCAAATGATCAAGAAGTTTCACATAAAAAATAGTATTACTTACCCTGATGTTGGTATATATTAAAATGTATGAGTAAAAGTATTTACTTAACAAAGACTATAGAATGAACGCTTACCCAGACAGCAAGTGATATGTGTTGCATTACTTGCTGTAACATTACAATCTGATTTTCCTATTTTGACGCTGATATTTACAGCAGTACTAACAAAGCCTGCTCCAGTAATAATTGCTTCCTTGCATTGGCTGTTATTAGTAACTTGGCCGTATGAAGGAGTAATAGATGATACAATGGGTGTGTTTGAGGTTTCATATTCAAACGAACAATCTCCCTTTTCACAACTGGAAGGAATTCCGTTCACTTTCACAAACACCTAAATAAATTTAAATTATTTGGGAAATAATAATTAATTATATAGTATTACAATAATATTTACATAATTCCGATAACATTTTGTGGATTTTCTTCTTAAAATTGGAATGTTTTTGTTTCCCCAGCCTTATTTCAATGATCTGTTAACTCCGCTACAATATCGATAAAGTATCCATAGATAAATATAGAAATACGTGGGAGATTTTTTTCCCGTGTTGTTTCACATCTTGTGTATGCTTGTTCTAAAATTTGTTTGATATTTTTGCTACTCATAAAGGTTGATTGGTGACAAATCGGTCTCCAAAGCTTTAAATAAAAATTTTCAGAATACAAGCATACAGAATACATACATAATATTATATTTTATATACCTCATGTGTAATTTTTCTGAAGCTTATAAATGCGTAATTGACTGTCAGAGAATAATACACTATTTTTGATATTCAAAGATAACATTTTGGTAACATGGATACGGTACCGGTAACATGAATACGGTACCGTAATCAGGTTTCCGCTTCCTAGCTTCCCAACTACTCATCATTAGTGTATACGTTATGTCTAGTAACACAATCATCAGTGTAGCTTACACTATCTATCCGATTAATTTTGTCATCACAGTGCTAAAGACTATTATCAGAATCAGAAGTTGTGCTGCACAATATACCATTTTGTAGATGCAGAATACATGTGAAATTTATGATTATAACATCGGTAAAGTGTTATAAGGAGATAACTGGATAGTTGATCAGGAATAGTACAAAACCCCTATTATCATAAATATACTCATGGGTCATCTAATTATAAAAAATATAAATATTTCAAACAATATGATATCCTTCCCCTTTTGTACTCAGAAAGAACAGTGAAAAACGTTATTGAAACAATTGACACACGAATACTCAGTATAGGTCCTTTCCCTTCTGTGCGTAGATAAACCGATAGGGTGTCTGTATAGGTTGCCAGGTATATATATATATATATATATATATATATATATATATATATACTATATGCTTTTAGAGAGAGAGAGAGAGAGAGAGAGANTTATAAAAAATATAAATATTTCAAACAATATGATATCCTTCCCCTTTTGTACTCAGAAAGAACAGTGAAAAACGTTATTGAAACAATTGACACACGAATACTCAGTATAGGTCCTTTCCCTTCTGTGCGTAGATAAACCGATAGGGTGTCTGTATAGGTTGCCAGGTATATATATATATATATATATATATACTATATGCTTTTAGAGAGAGAGAGAGAGAGAGAGAGAGAGAGAGAGAGAGAGGGAGAGTCGATTCTGGATATAACTTACCATCGGTAGACCAAACCTCTTGATACAACCTACTAATTTTAAAGTCCTGTGTTTTATGTAATGAATTTTCATAGAAATGATACTATTAAAGTGACGAACCTAGCTATAACAAAAACCCCGATGTATCAAACTAAATATCATTCCTTAGGGAACAGTTATTTTGTTATAACGAAATTGGCCATATTTCATAAAGATATTTCAAAACATAGCCCTTCATCTGTTGTTTAAGTATTTACCATCGTACAAGGAGCTTGTAGCATATTTTCAATGATGAATTTAAAGGAGGGTCATCTGTCATCAAACAAATCCATCTCAATTGACCAAGCTGGTGACTGGAAAGTCTAGATGGAGATGGTGATCATGACGATAACCATAATGATAATACATATTACAAAATACAGAAGTATTTTTATAAAAAACATTACTTGAGGCTTCTTTTCTGCAGTGCGAAAAAACTGCGCTGGTATTGGAGATAAAAGTATGCCACCATCCCTTATTGTGGTAAGGTTAATCATGACGTCATTGCCCGCTAGCTGTGAACCATCAAGTTGCAAATTGTCTTTATCGCCACCAATTTCGGTCCATTCGATGTCAAAAATGATGATAAAGCAAGTTCCACTTCGCGTCACCTTCAACGTTCCTGTCTTGAACGTCGATTCCATCAGCCCTTTTAAAACAGGAGCTGTTATATTTGTATTTACCTCTGAGAAATACAAGATAAATGAATTTATCAAGATACTTCATAAGAAATGGGGCTGTTAGCTTATTTTATGAAAATATCAGGGAAAACACAGAATTAGTGTGAAAATGTTGAATAACCATTTTTGGCCATTATTACATTATTAAAAATAACTGATTTATTTTATTTGATATGTGATTCCTGTTTCTGCTGATAAACATAAATTATCACTTGTCAAAATTACCACAATCAGAATCCAGACTCATAGTTTGAAAGTGCATTCGTGACAAATACACCTGACGTCAAACTGTCAAATATGTTGGTGTTTTGAAGGTAAAAAAAAACCAAAGAAAAATCTCGACCATTAAAAATTATGCCTTTTTCAAGATAAGAGAAATGCCATTTTGATCGAAGAGTTATTTCTCTCCCTGTTCTATTACATTTTTCCACAGGAATCCTAAAATAACAGGTAAACTAGCTTCTGTATTCCTTTTTCTTTGCTGTGATTAGGATCTGGACAGCCTTGCTTCTACTTTGAACTTCAATAGTATTGACAGTACAGTCTTAACTTCAGAACTTATTTTATTATAACACAATATGATCTGTAAATTTGTATTTTGACCTACTGTGTTTCCAGATAGTTTCATTTTAGGTGAATATTTTTACCACTGCCGAGTATTAAAGTAATATCGTCAAGGCGTGGAGACCGACAATTCACATAAAGTTGCACTGTAAGGGAGTCCTAGGGGTGGACCACCATAAACTTCACACAACAAATACTTCGTATTCTAGAGAAAGACCCATGTTTTAGATAACAGAGATAATTAAAAGTGTGCCAGGCATTAAAATATTGCTTAAGTTCAATCGTACTGCATAAAAATATTAAACAGCTTCTTACTGATATATAATGTATAAACTGTTGTAAAGGGTGTAGGTATTATATGCTCATACTCTTTCATTTTTTTGTTATCTACATGTTCTCTAAGTATTAATTTGGTTGTTATTCTGACAACTCACTTCTAAAAGAGTAGCATTTTTCCCCTGTATTAAGCACCATCATGAAATACCTTTCTAAAATGAGACGACAACAACAGAAGCAGGGGTGATGTCAGTAAAAGATCTGATGAGAAAAAGGAGGATGGAATGATTTGGCCATGTTTGTCGCTGAAAAGCAGAGGAAGACATCAGGATGGAATGCGAAATGAGAGTTGAAGGAAATAGAGGCAGAGGTAAATCAAAGCAAAGATGGAGGGATACAGTGAAAACAGACCTTCGCTGGCTTGATCTGGAGAGAGAGGACACTAGCGACAGGAGCAGGTGGCAGAGTCTTGTCGAGCGGAAGATACGGCAGACACCCACTACCCGGTCAGGATACAGTGGATCAAGGTGAGCAAGGTGGCAAGGTGAGCATGAAATACCTTTCTAAACTGACAAAACTAAATTGAGCATGTCATTTGTATTGAAAAATCAGCTAAAATGAATTATTTAATCTTCCTAAAAATCAAGCATTTTACTGGTACTCACTTATCCCCAGTAAAAAATCTCATAAAAACGTTTTGTTTTGGTCACTGACAGTTGAGTCAAGTGCAGAAAACTTAATACCTTACAGGTTCTCTATATAATTCTATAAAAATATCAATTTGTTTTTCTTCGGGCAAGAATTAGAAAAAAAGAGTAATGCAAAAGCCAAGGAGAACGTTCTACAGTGTGAACTTATGTCGATTCGAATTGATGCATCTACATTCTGTCTACAGTCCTAATTGTTATTTATCTTGTATAAATGTCTTATCCACCTCCTTAGTAACAAAAGTTTGCTAAGGGAGTGATACAATTTTTTGTTGAATAAATCTGTGTAGCGATTGTCAGGATGCTCTCTTCTTTACAGTGATGCAGAGGTTTTGCCAAAATATATAATTTGCATATATATATATACTAGAGTACCAATCATTTCATACGTCCTTTCCTCGGAACAAACTGCAGCTATATAGGTGGGCCAAGTCATGAAACTAAGAAAAGAAGAATAAATGATAATACAATGATTTTTGAGAGCCCAAGAAATGTGTGGAGATGAACGAGTTTTCTACACTTCAGCATGAGCTTTTTCCTCAGTTTACAGCCAGATTAGGTGTTGACATCTTTGCCGTGAAAGCCTACGAATTTTTTCAAGCATTTAGATTTTCTCCTGGAAGTAAAGTGTTTAATTTTCCTTGGGCCCTGAAACGTATAAAGACATTAATCTTTATCATGGTTACAATTGTTGTGAAAAAGCCCTTTAAGTTCAAGAAGTTCTTTCATTTATATTTACTGTCAACGACGGAAGACTCAAAATTCAGGTACTTTGTTTCATAGAATATCTATAGCACTAGGGTGAACAAAATCGACGTGATTAAATTGAATAATCATTTCATTGGCAGAAGAAGCAATAAGAATAGTTGTTTAATGAATTTTTAAAAGAAAATTTGCTGTTGTCATTGAAAGTAAGACACGTTGACAATATATGATCTAGACTGTAGTTTGACAAGCAAATACTAAGTTTTATTATCCTATTCAGTCTACATGCTTTTCTTACTGCATGATTCTTTTAACGCATGCTATTAACGGCTTCTGTATCACATCAAGGACAATACTTCTTATACTTAAAAAGGTGAAATAAACAGAAGGAAGATTGGAAAGAATCTGGTCAAGACGGAAGCAAAAAATGTCTGAGTGACAACAGGTTTCCATTTCAAAGATGAGACATTGACATGCGCAGAGAAAGTTTAAGCAGTAGGTGGGACGGATAGCAAGAACAGAAGCTTACTAAATAGGGAGGAAAGATTCTTATATAAAGTTGGAAAGCCTGACCGAAGATAAACTGCTTTTATTATTCCCTGGAGGGGAAAAGCTATTAAAGGTCCTTAAAGTAGTAAATGCGTATGACTGGCAATATGCTTTATTGTTTATGATTTCATTTTTCAATTTTTCAATTGACTTGCTCTTGTCAATAACTTAAACTGAATTGTTTTAAAAACTCAGAACAATCCCTAATTTTAAAAGTAGAACGGATGTTAGTTAACCTATTTTTGTATTTGTAGCAATATCTTTGGCAATCGACCTTTCTGCACACCAATAGACAGCCTTTTACTGCTCAATAATGATAATTTATTATTTACACAAGGTCAATATTTACATACAATTTTTGGTGGGGGAAGGGTATTCAAAAACAACCTCTTTCTGTGATAATGTGAGTGGACACAAAATCTAACTTCACCAGGCAGTATATTTTACAGCAATTAAAATAATTAAAAATCGATATTGAGATATGAGCTGATGACGATAATAATTCGCAATAATGAATTAATTTTATTCAGTTTTTATGTGCAGCAAATATATTACTATATCATTAATATTCTGATTTCTGCATTATTATTAAACCTGTACATTGTCTTATGTTTCTCAACAATGCTTTTAATCATACCAGATGAAGCTTCCGTTAACGACTATGTCATATACACTATCACTTACCTATAAATTTGCCATCTATTTGAACACGGAATTTCCCTAATATAGGGGATGATTGCCGCTGAATACGGATAATTTCAATACCCATTCCAGGGTCACTAGATCCATATAATGTTCTATTTGTAGAGTTTTGTACAACTGCGAGTTCCTTAACTGTTATTAAAGGTACGTCTTGAGTGTAGCAGCTTCCTGGCCGTAAGCTAACACTAACAATACTACCGTTCTTCTTTACTGTAAAATCTTCTATAAATCCACCAGGAGGTCCTGCAGCAGGGGCCGTGATATGAGCTATGAAAACAATGCAGAACAGACACGATATTATCGTTCTAATAGTAAAGTTATCAAGTAGAGGGAGTGGAAATAGTTGTAAATTTGTACAGTGGACCTTGGGGCACTCAAACAGGCATTAGATTTACAGAAAATATAAATGTTTCTTTACTGGTGGTAAAAGATCCTATTGATTGACTCTTTCCTTGAGATTTTCACGTGAGCAAATAGGTGTCACTAAGAGTCTGTTTTAAAAATTGAATAACCTACTACAGTAATATTAGGTGTTAACCACGTGATGAATAAACAATTTCCTGTACAATAACTCTGGGTCATACTTTTTGTCCAGTTTGAACAAATATGATGTAAATCTCTATCTCAGTGTATAGCTATATATCAGGCACAATTAGATCAGCCGATTCTCAGCTGCACATTTTAAATCAGCGTACTTCCCATTCTTTATGATATCCAGCATTGTTTGGACTTGCTCGTCCCCTTGTCCTTTTTCCTTTTAGCCCTGCTTTTGTGACCAATGTTATCAAGTTGATATGTCTAAGAGGTGTGAGAAGTCAATTTTTACTTTCTGTTTACAATGACTTTTTGTCGGACCTGCTTTATCTAGTCCTTAGCAAACCTTCTTCCTGGGTTACTCTTTCTTTCTCTCTTTAAGAAAACGTTTCCAAAACCACATCTCACTTACTTCTAACCGTATTCTAACTGTATTTCTTCTTCAGCCAGTGCCCAGGTCTCTGTCCCACACAACAATACACTTCAAATCAATGTCTTCACCAATCTTTTCTTTAGGTTCAAAATTATGCCCTAGTTAATTTTGCTCTTCTTAAATTAAAAGCACTTTTGGCGATTGCTATTCGGTCTTTTTTTTCTTTGGAACACCTAGTGTTTTCGCTCAGTATTTTACCCGCATATTTGAATATTGCTACTTGTTCAAACTCACAATTGATCCAAATGTTCATATTTCCATCGTTTCATTCCTATCTTTATGATTTTGGTTTTCTTTATGTTGATATTCATGCTATAAGCTGTTGCTCTTGCATTGACTTCGTTTACGGGACCTTAGAAGCCATTCTATGAGTTGTTCAACACTGCTTGATCTTCAGCAAAATCTAACTGCAGGTACTCTCGAGCAACCGACTGCGACATCTTAATGGGCTGTTTCGACAGCTTTTGTCATCATAAATTCTGCATAAATGTTAAATAAGAACGGTGAAAGTGGGGTTTCTTTGTTTCTCTGCCTCTTCGAAAACTGAACTGATCTGCGCCCAAATAACCTTCAGTCATAATTGTAATTCTGCGGTTCGGTATCTTAAGCATTTTATTTGCAGTATGAGCTATGGAACTGTTTTGTGCTCTTCACATTCTAAGGTTTTGGTTTTCTTCTCAAGCGGAATTATTGTGCTGCTGAGAAGTCATATGGCCATTCAACTAGGTAATAAATATTGCTACATTGGTCATCAATGCTATTTATTGCTTTTTCTCCTAGAGATGTAAATAGTTCAGATGGTATATCATCAATCCTCGTTGCTTTTCCTTTCTTTAGTTCATTTATGAAGGTCTTTACTTCACAGAGTAGTACTGATGGGCCAATTTCAACTTCATCAACAGTATGCTCCTTTTTAAGTGCAATGAAGTCAGGTTTTTCCTCCTTTACGTATAGGTTTTCAATACATTGTAGCCATCTCTTCTGTGCTTTTGTTTCTGTCAATATGGTGCCAGTAATATCCAGTACTTCTTTTTGACTGCATTCTCTCCTGCTGATATTAGTTAGAAACTGTAGATAGACCAGATCAGATCTTCTCCTCAGATTTAGACTTTCCATCTCTTGATGTTGTTCCCTTCACCATTTCTCTCTTGCTCTGTCTGTTGCTCTTATCGATTCGTTGTTTAGTTGTCCATATTTTCTATAGCCCTCTTTGATATTTAAATTTTTGCACTTTCTACATTTATCCATTTTATTAATCATTTCCTCAGATACCCATGTTTCTTTGGTTTCCTTCGTTTGTCTTTGTGTTTGTACTTTGTAGTGTTTTCTTTGATGTCTAGCTCAAGCCTTTCACCTTTTTGAATTTATATTCAGCATGTTTGCTTGAACTTGCCAAGCTGTTACAGAGTCTTCCAATATTTCCTTGAAATATTCACCTTGGGTACCTTTTCCTATCTCGCTCCTCCACCTTGGGATTTTTTCCGCAGCTTTCACTCTCTTTGACCTTAGCTAAAGTTAAATGCAACCAATTTTTGGTCTGTTTTCCCATCTACACCTTTGTTAGCTCTTTTATCTTCCAGGCTATTCTGGTATCTGTCATTTATTAGGATGTAGTCGATGTGGTACCTCTGTTTGTCTCCTGGACTTTCCACATGTATTTCCTTCTTGCATGATGTTGAACTCATGTGTTACATACCAAGAGTTTTTTTCTTGTTCTGAACTCAATCAGCTTTGTACCCCTCGAATCTCTGTTTCCTGTCCATATTGGCCAAACGTTTTATTCACACTTCTTTTTCCAACTGCTGCGTTGGAGTTGTCCAGTACAACTGTGTATGTGTTGCTCAATTTGATCATAAATCTCATCTTCTTCCACCTCATCGTAGGCAGACGTAGTCATTTATACCATTAACAAGATTAAATCGACTGATGTTCCTTTTATTCCTACTAACATGGATCTATCAGTGTGAAACGTAATATTGGTAACGCTTTTTCCAGAAACCTTATAGAGCAGGATGGCAACCCCTCTTTGGCTTTCATTTTCTCCACTATATATTACTCTTACCTGGTCACTCAAAATCTCACATTGATCTTTCCATTTTGTTTCAGCTAAATTCAATGTTTTCAACTTGTACCTGGCCACCTCTCGCTTGATGCTCTCTAGTTTTTCTGTATTGAGCTGAGTTCTCACATTCCATGTTCCAATTATCTTTTTTTCACTACGAGGTTTTCGCTTGATGACAATCTGAGAAGCTTTGCTACTTCTCATACCGGGCACGACACTTTGATTCAAAGTTCCTTTTATGCCACTCCTCTCCTTCCTTTTTAATTTATTCATGATATCCTGGAAAAGGTTTGCGTGAGACTGGTTTCCCATTGCCTTCTCTCAAGGTGTTTTTATTGAGACACCATCCCTAGCTTTGTGGCCGTTAGTTTCCAAGAACTCCTCTACTCTTCGACAGGTCTTATTTTTAATCATGTGGGGTTGCTAGCCACTCTCCTATTCCACACCATTGCAGAGTCGGTTTAGTCGCCAATCATCCGACCAAGGAACAGTTAGTACTAGATTACATTATACCAGTAGCAGGCGAAACCTGGTTTGACATTTATGATGTGAATATCAACCTGAAATTGCTAAGGGGATTTAATCTAATGTCTTGTTATTAAAAATACATTTGAAGATTACATTATTTTGTTACATGATTTCAACTGTGCCGTGGAGGTGCCTAAAGAAGAACTGGAAGTGATTTCTCTTTACCATTCCACAGCAAGGAAATTACATTTTCAGAAAAAATATATGAAAGTTTTTCAAATACGGGATTGTATTGAAAGGTTTATTGGAAAACTTATTTTAAAAATTTCTATTAAAAGGTTTTAAAAAATGTTTCCAATACTTGACCTAATCAAACTAGCTCTTATTTACGAATCGAGCTACCTTTATTTCGTTCCTCAAAAATTTCTGTTGAAATAAATGCTATGAACCCAACTTATTAGCAAGGATGCCTTGTTTACAACTGTTCCTTCATTTCCCCTCTCCAACTTTTAAGTGGCCGAGTGCTGAATCGATTCCCGGCAAGGGCAATTCCAAGCATGCTCATCGGGTTGAGAGCTGTATTCATAAAATGTATTAGTTGAAAAAAGATTTCATTCTGACAATACTTGTATTCCTCATATAAATATTCAGTCCTCTGATAATTTCATAACCGAGACCACCACTAGGACAGTGTGCTGGTACAGTCTGTTTCAGCAACTTATGTATAGTGACATCCAAAGCCACAAGGAAACACTGGTTCATGTATATTAAATATGTATCTGGTCAGAATACCTTTGTTTCACTGTACAAAAGAAAGTACGTGTTTACAAAACTGACCTTTAATTTAATAACTTGCCGTTTGAATTGCCATTTCTCATTCTTAAGTCTATGCAGATACTCATGTATGATACATACACTTCCTCAAACGTATGTGCCTTCTATGGTCATTAGAGACAATTTCCTGGCGGGGAACGTTACAATCCTGGCTAGAAAGCCAAATCTTTTCAGATTTACCTAACACAGTCGTCTTTATCCTTTACTGTCTTAAAAAGCCATACACGTTTCCTTGTAGACCTGCGTTTTTATATGATAACGTTAATGTTTTATCAGAATATTCTCTATTAAAACAAGTCTTCTCCGTCTTTAATCCTATCGCTGTTTCTTCTAATACTTGCACAGACATAAAATTTTGTAAATGTGTGTGCAGTCTTCTCTACAATTATGGTGGGTTTTTATTGTGCTAGTCTAAATAGCTCTCCGTTAAACACTTGTTTCATTTTGATGTACAAAAAAACTTTCAGATTTCTTTATTAATAAAAAAATCTATGCCACTCTCAATTAAAATAATTTTTAAGGGCTAAATAATTATGTAACAGATCAAATACTCCACTCTTCTTTGACACTTTGTCATTTATTCTTTCCATAGCAATTTAATTACAAAATAACCCCATTTTTCTCTACTTATATATAATATGCTCTCCTAATATAAGCAACTGTCAACCATAAAAAATTTTTAATATCAAATCTGATACAACAGTTTAATCTCTATGAAAATTTAAGCCTACTTAATGGAAATATTTTTTTCTAAAAGGATGATATTACCCTTTTTTAACTTTGCTTCAAATCATTGCTCTGATAATTTCCTAAAAACTATAATTTCTTACTTGTTATATCAGTGGTTGCTATCCAGATGTTATCCAGTAGCATGTCTCCAGCACTGGCACGCATAATTCTAGCTCGATAAACGGTGATATATGTTGTTTCTTTTGCATCATTATATGTGTTTAGCACGTGGCTTTTGATATCCAGGCACGTATAATACCATTTCTTTATAACATACGGATTCTCCCGAGGGAAATAGATGTAAACTCCTCTGGACTTTACTACATTTTCAGGGGTATTGTATTTGACTTCAAACCGGACAAAATTTCTCAACGGCCCATAGTAAGAAAAGCAAAACTACAAAAAGAGGAGAAGACATTCTTCAATTGCAAAATAAAAATGAGACTACATCGTCTAACCCTAAGGCGCTTAGTCTTTCAAATTGAATTACATGAGGGTGACATTGTTAGATGGGAAAAGGAATGGGAATATACATGAAGAACTAGAAGTTTACTCAAAATACAACAAGCCAGACTCTGATGGTGAGGTCATCTATTCCGTGTAAGTAAGGAGAACCCAGTCAAAAAAAACTCCAAAGTTAAATAGAGAGGAACGGCGATCAAGGGGCAACACCCAATAAACGCTGAATGAAGACGGTATAGGGTTCACCTATTTTGTGTAAGGAATGCGAAACAAAATTGAGCAATAAAGAGGCAGGACAAACAAAGGAAAAACTAAAAATTGCAATCGAATGTATCTAATTTTCAAAACAATACTTTGTTTTGTTTTAAACAGCTACATTTTAAACAAAGACTGCTGATTATTACCTGCTGATTTTATTATAGCTAGAGAGTAGTCTTCTCGTATAGCTTGTACCAACAGTAATATCACTGATGCACTTATGCAATGATTTGCAAGAAAAGAAAATAACTAAACAGCACAAACAAAAAGGAGGTATATCATCCAAACTCCTGCAAACATAAAAGGAACTTTAAAAAGAATTTAAAAGTGTCTGTACCTTTGGAAACTGAAAAGCATCGTAAGCTTGAATTGTTTGTCCATTCTTGTGTGTCACCCCAGCTCGAAAAACAGAAGCCCAGGATTCAACTTTCAATGACTTTCTACCACAGTAACTAGGCAAGTGGGAAGTACGAATCCCATTTTCATTTTTTTCTGAAGAGGTCTCAAAGTCTTCGTTATAAAAGAATGCTGTAAAAAGAAATGATAATATCAATTGGTTTTCTCTGAGACCAGAACTATGGTATCTACCATGATACAAAGGCCTCACTCCTTCTTGACTTTTAAAAATTTGGCATAGACGACCCTCCTACAAATATTAGCCAGTTTTTTCTGTTCTGGTATTATCAGGAGGGTAATTGTGCTGCTGGGTGTTGCCTTAATGCTCTGTCATCACGTGCCATGTCAGTACTCAATCGTTTCTTTAATTCTTTTTTTGTCTTCCGTGTGACTAGTTACTCTGGTCCACCTTCTTATTTGATTTTGGTACTTAGTTTTTTTTATTTCAATTTTAAGCCATCCTTATCTTCCCATTTAGTAGCACTTTCGTGTGTCACTTTTTTTGAAACTGTTGTGTTTTAATAACCTTGTTGGAGACTATTTAATGAATCCTCAGTCATTAAAAACTGATATTATCTAAATCTTTCAGCTGCAAGGTTTCTGTTAATATTACCATAAACTATTTCAACCTATTTATTCCTCTTATTGGAATTTAACAGTTGCCCAATTGTCATTTTTCTTACTCTGAAGAATCCTTGCATGAATTTAATTTTGCAATCTGAAAAGATAACTGCCTAATCAGCATTACATCATTCTTTAGTGATACCATCCAACCGTGTTTTTCTTTAGAATGTCACACACTGCTTACTGACGATATTGGCGCTGACTCCTACTGATACACATAGATACCCTCCAAAGCCTCTATAAACAAAGTTCAAACGTGTCACTTTACTCAAGACAGAAATTGTTTTAATTTGAGCCTGAGATTGTCATGAAAATGCAAAATTACATAATTTTATGGGATTTAGTTTTACAGAAAGACTATCTGGCTCAATACAGATGATCAGATATGTATATGGGGGGAAAGGAGGCAGAGATGAAATTCTCTGCAGATTAATACAATAGATAACTACTAAAAGTCCGGAAAACACCAAGCTTAAATGGGGGCGGCCAAAAAGTGGCTTCAAAGATACAAAAATGCCTGTGTGGAAAGGTGATTATTTCTCAAATTCATTTCAGGGTTAATAACAAAGATTTAAAACTGCTAATCTTTCAACTATTTTGTACCCAAACACCCGACCATTTTAAAATCTTTGGGCAGGGACCTGGGGCAAGAGTGCTTGTCAAATTCTACCAGTAACAACTAACTTCCACCCTCGCATTGGATAGCATATTGGTAAAAAATATTGGTTAAAACTAAATTGCTCCGGTATAAGATAGTGCAAGACCAAAATGTTTTAGCAAGAATTTCTCTTACAGCTGTAACCTCAGTAAAAGTGGCAAAGCATTGAGAACTTTCTGCAAGAATATATATGTTTTATAAGGTAAAAAAAAGTAGCTCTAGGCCACTAGATCTTAACAAAGACATTCCCTGGCTGTTGAAAGATGTACCTGTATAAAGAAAATTGTTATCAAAACAGAACGATAAAATTTTAATGTCATTTTTATAATCCATACCACTAGAAGATTCAGGAAAATGACTGCACTTTGTAGCAAACATGTTTTTAAAGGCATCTGCAAAGTTAGCTTCTGTTGAATCTTTAGTTAAGGCCAGAGATGTCCTTCCACCAAATTCCAATTGGAAACTCGATGCCTTGTTCCATAACCGTATTGTCTATAGATAAAACAGTACTATCAATCTTAAAAAAACATTGCTTACTTTAACTTTCGGGTAGCATACAAGAATAAAAACAGAATATGGTTTTTCATAGATGTTGCATGCCATTAGATGCAAAAGTAAAAACAGAAGAGCTTCAGAAAATTGAACACTATCAGAATCTGAAACAAGAAATTTGAAAGACCTGGAGCTTCAGAAAAGTATTTGTTTCCATCTGAGATTGGGTGTACTGAGCAAGGGTTTTAATTCATGGAAAGCAAATATCTAAGGTAAGTGGAGATTGGAATGACGCAGAACGTTCGTATTAACGCCAAAGATTATTGGAATGTTTTAGACATTTAAGATCAATGGCTGACTTTATATCTGTCTGATAGAATTATCAATGACAAAAAGATAGTCTGCAAAAGAGCAAAAATAATAATGATAAGATTATAATAATGATGATGATGATGATAATAATAATAACGATGATGATGATGATAATGATGATAATAATAATGATGATGATAATGATGATGATAATGATGATAATAATAATCAATAACATATAACTAAGTCAGATTGAGGCGGGGTAAGCCTTCTGGTACCATTCAGGTACCTGCAAATTTCCTTAACAACAATTGTGATCAAAATTTGAGAGTGAAACAAAAAGCGGTTTAATGTGACTAAAAAAGTTTAAAACCAAAAGGATCAAAATGCTTCGTTTCTTAAAATCTTGAAACGCTTCACCCGAAAACCATCTATCATATATTTTAAAAGCAACAAAGGTGTAATTTACTCTTAACGTGCAAACCTTTCTACCTTTGGCCTTTCACTTCATGATTTATGTCCACATATATTTTTGCTGTCATGGTATTTGACACCGATGGTTATGGGTTCATACGTTTTGGCACATAAAGGCTATACCAATCCCTAGAATATATAACCTATTCCATGGATTATCTGTTCGAGATTTTAATTCATATTTATGACTTAGTTAAAACTAATTTGCAGCTTCAATTTCATTCCATGCTTTTTATATTACTCAACAAACTTTGAAATCTGTTCTCTAGTTCCTTGTTTTCTATGAAGTGCAGCGTTTTACTACTTTCTGCCATCTTGACAATCTTTTTCTCAGAAAATAAAATTGTGTTAATTCAAACTCTTCAAGCACATTTGAGAGTTTTAGATGCTATATTCGAATTTTCGAACGTCCCTATAGCGACATTGCACTGTATTCCGAACAGTCGATGTACATTGAAGCAACTTTTATTTCTTGATCCTGGAACTGTTTCATCTAATGTTTCGTAGGACAATTTCTTTGGTCAAAGGATATCATATGTAATAAAGTCATCCCAATAATAATTTAGTCCTGAACTTTGACTTTGAGCCAGAAAACTGTTTTCACCACACAATATTGATTTTGAAAAACATACAAAAAGAAAAAGCGGTCACAAAATCTGTTCCAGTTGTACTGAATGCAAAGATTTTTTACGCTTGTGCACGAAAAAAAAGTAATAAGGAAATGTTGCATCACTAAAGAGTCTATGCAACCAAGGAGGGAACGGATTGGGATTTTCCTTGCTACCTAATAGATACAAAGATCTAATTTCAAAACAGCTTTATGAAACGTCTTTGTAATTTGGGTTTACTTTTCGCTCACAATAAATAGAAATTTAATGTGAACTTTGCGGAAGTTGATATGATTTTATTCTCACAAGTCCTTTATCGCAAAGACGGTTTAGATAAATTAATCCCTACTGTTCATAAGTATGGCTCCCATAACGCAGATCAGGTCCCACTGATCTGTTACAAGAGACTCGACTTTTTACCATACTATTATACTTAATATTACAGATCATAGAATACATATTGCTGTGACTGAGAAATGCTCTTCCATTTTCAGGTCAATTTCTCTTGCAGGATATTTCGTTTTAGCAACTACTTAATGTTTGGTAAGTCCAGTATTTAATACAGCAGTTTTCCAAGCTAGTGATTTCAAGCTCGATGTTCTCCATGACCCTGAAATTGTTGCTGGCAACTTGTTTGATAATTAGTTATATCATTTAATATAAGCCACGCATGGCAACATTTTCTACTAATTGAGAAATCCCAGCGAAATGTAAATTTTGCTTTTGTTTTACTTGTGTAGAATAAAAGAACAGGTCAACTTGTCTGTTGATTATAATTTATTGTTGATTCTCACTGTCTCCTAAACTGTAAGGTGCTGCGTCGTTCACAGTAGCAACTTATCGGTCTACTGTATCGCGCATGTTCAAGTCAATTAGACCTGCTGTCTTTATTGAATAGAAACCTCAAAACTACAAATCAAGATCAGAATCCTAAATGCTTTCATCACCAGTATATTTCTATATAATAGTGAATTATGAATATTAACTAAAAAGAGGAACAACAGATCGATGTTATCCAGTGAAAATTACTTAGGAGGCTCATTAACATAAAATGGCCCAAAACCACCAGCAACAAAGACCTCACAAACACAAATAAATGGAGTACCCAAATCAGGAGGAGATTACGATGGCTTGGCCATGTATTACGTATGCCAGAAGAAACACCAGCCAAACCTGCGCTTGGAGAGTTCTTGCGACCAGGCAAAAAACCACCAAGCAGAACCAAAACCACCTGGTTCAACATCATATCACGTGACCTTGCAGATCCGTGAATAACTTTTATTGAAGCAGAACAGGTAGCTCAGAATAGAAATTACTGGAGAACACTAACTGGGGGGAAAGCCCTGCACACTGTCAACAATGTCAGAAATGCAGAGTCACAATAAGTGACGTGAAGCACAACAGAGAGAGTGAGAGAGAAACCTAGAGGTATGCGGCTGAGTTGAACATTGGTTGATGGGTAGGAGTGAAAGTGGATTTAAAAAAACAGTCGACATTTTATCTTTCCGTTTTACGAAGAAACTGGAACTTTATGATTATTTTCTTTACAATTTGAACGCTTTTGTATCTTCGTAGGTCCAAAAACTTTTTTTTTTGTCTTTGTTAAAAAAAATGCAATGCTTTTGCATAAAATAAAGAAATTTTGACTTGTACTAGAAAATAGAGTCAAATGTTAGCTTTGACTAGTCTGAACCAGGTTTTTTATAAAAATCCAGTGTGACATAACTGCATTGCGACACTTACCTGTATAGCTGTCTGATAAATAGAACTGATGTTAATTCTCTGTAATTCGTTTATTGCTCCTCTCATTTTTCCAGCAGGCCATTTCGTCTTTTTTATTTTAACACCCATAGTAGCATAATATCCTCCCCCGTAATCCAAAAATGGAATAAATGTATAATAAGGAACTCCTTTTGTCAGGCAAATTTCTTTCGATTTTTGAGAGGCATATCTATCAAATCTAAAAGCCGAATAACTTGGGCAAAAAGCTATCTGCTCCTATAGGTAATGAGAAAAAAACATTTGTCACAAATTTGCTAGAAATACACTCTACCATAAGCAAGGATATGTGTTTAAGTATTAGAGAAATATTTTATCGGAAGTTGCTAGGGTGTTTTCAGTAAAATACAGGTGGACCAGCTGCTTTACATTAGGTGTACATAAGAGCATTTTGCTTAAACAAAGTATCATTCATGGCATTTTTCTTAAGAAAATTATTCTTGCGTGCGGTGTATAACTCGTAAGCAATTTGCTCTTCTCCGTCAAAAACAAAATATTTACCGTGTTACTGGGAGTGTCAAGTAGACATAAAGGACCAATTAATTGGGGTGTTGCGTTGTTATTTTTAATCACAGTAATGCCTAGTTTATTGTCCTCTAATTCCTTATCAATGTCCTTTGAGAAATCCCACAATACTGTACCTTCCATTTACCTGTTTCAACTCATTCCTCTCGTGTACCATTTTTCTACCTTTTCTGAACCTTATTTTCCATAAAATTTCTAGTGGCACAAGCAAAATTATTGCTTCTTATCTTTTTGTATTATATTTCCTCCAGACTGTTTATCATACTCCTGTCAAACAAAATCATTCCTTCTATTCTGACAAATTCTGTCCTCGTAATCAGCAGAGCACATTTTGACAATCCTAATTCCATCTTTCTGTCTCTTAAAAAGGTGTCAACTGTGTTTTACAGACTATCAATTTGACTTGCACTCTTACTAAAATGTTTAAGATCATCCATGAATATGAAATAATTAAGCTTCTTCTCCCCTTTCTCGAGCTTGTGGGATATCTTTGTCTTATTTAATATGTTTTCTAATGAAATTATGGTGAAAACAAACTCTGTTACTGACACATTATTTCCTTGAAAAATAACCCTTCTTATTTTGACTCGTCCCAGTATTTCATTCCCAGGTGTCAGTTCTGTACTTCAATCTTCCATATTTTCTCTCATAAAGGACATACGCATTGCTAGGTGTGAGGCACCATGTCGCATGCCTTAGTAATCAATATGTGCTATTTCTAATTATGTCAATCTCCTTTTGCAATTTTTCATACTGTAATAAATTTTACAAACTTTCATTTATCCTGGGTCCCTTTTATTTCTTTTCTCGCACCCCTTTTATTTCCATTTTAGCAATTCATCTCCTTCTAGATACCTGCACATCTCTTCACTCAGCATACTGGTTCAAAGCTACCAAAGTAATGGTAGACAAGTGATTACTCTGAAATTCAAAACCTTATTCCCTGTTTACATTCCTTTACTCAAATATCGTCTTTTCAGTTACCCTCAAATTGGGTACGACGATTTTATATCTATTTCTATTAATATTGTTATTATAATATTTATCTTTTTTTTTACTTGTCTATTAATTAAAACCACTTACTGAGCTATACTTTATAATCTGGGGCAAGGTAAGGTGCAGTTTTTTGCATTCACGTTTTCTGTTGTAAAGACAAAAGGTTGGACAAGAGATCCCAGGAATTCGTTAGATACTGTTTTCAGTTATTTTGTTTAATATCCAGTTCTCTAACCACAACCCGTATTAGTTTCTCCTATTACTGCCATATATTTCGTATATGAATCTCTAGATATTTATATTCACTCTATTATTCGTTCTCTTGAAGTGATCATATGGACTATGAGCCAATTCTTTTCCTAGCGGTCTTTCACAAGAACATTTGAAGTAGCGATTTTTATCGCTCGGTTTATATGTATTATGAAGTTTCAGAGAATAGTTGGTTCTCTGAATCTAACTCCTTTTTCCTGTTTCTTACATTACAATTTTTGATAGTTTTGGTGGCTGTGTTTTCGTTCATTTTAATCGATGTTAGTTGCAATTCATCCTCCTAGATTTAACTTTGACTGCTAACAAAGTGAACAGTTTTAGTTTTGCTTTTTGTGTTCAGAATTTGTAGTATCCAGTCCTTAGTCAAGTCTAGGTATTTCAGTGGCCCTATTATTATTATGGTTTTATACGGAAATTCTAAATTTAACAGTTCCTTATATTTTTTCATACCTTAGGATACAAGCTCTAACAACATCAACATTTTACTTGATCCATTCAATTTACAACTATATGTTTTCTGACCTTGACATCCAACCTCTTGTATTTCGATTTTTCGTATTTCGATTTTGAGCTTGTTGTATTTACTTAACCTAGCAAAGACTTATAACTTGCTGTACTTTGGTCCGATTAGTAGTAGTAGTAGTAGTAGTAGTAGTAGTAGTAGTAGTAGTAGCTGTAGTAGAAGTATTAGTAGTAATAGCAGTAGTGGTAATAGTAGAAGTAGTAGTAGCAGTAGCATTGTGATGATGATGATAACTAGTAATAATAATAATAATGCTATTTATTGAATGGCTACAAAGTGTGCTTCAAATATAAATGTTAAATTTGTTCTTCACATACTTTTAAGAGTGATGCAGGACCACCAACTTTACTAATATAAAGTTCGGCATAGTCATCAGCGCTGATGTAAAATTCATAACATGCAGTATGAGGAGGCACAAAAAAGCCCTCTATTTTCACAGGAGATTTCTCAGAGTAAGGTGTCCTTTTTTTTGAGTGATCAATGTTATCTCTCATTTTCCAGGTCATATATCCTGGATCAGAAGAATTTAGAGCCAGTACTTTTGATATAGGCCAAATAGCGGTCTTATTCCATAGTTCAAGCCTGGCTCCCCTTTCACCTGAAAAATTAAAAAAAAGAGAATTTTAAAAATTGTTAAACTATTCAAACTATTTCTACCTAAATTATGTGTATGGTTGTATAACTTCGGAAAGTTTGATATCCAGATGACCCTTATTAAAAGGTGCCTAAAAGTAGCCTGTTTTTTAATTATCTGAAAGCTGAAGTATCAAAGCCCACATAGCGAAACCCATCGAACCTTTTGACAATGATATCAATTATTTGAATTAATGATTTTCCTAGAAGGCTACAAGAATATTTAGGAAAATTGTGATACTCAGTAGAAGGTACAGTTTTAGAAATACAGAAGAATTTAATGTGAAGGCTGAGATCTAAGCGATACTAAAACCCCGTTGGGTTGCGTGGTGAGGTGTTGCACTGTTTTCAAGAAAAGAGCCTTGTAAGGATAAATGTGAAAATACCACTGCTGGTTTTTATAATATCTTTACAGAATATGAAAAGAAAAATGTATATTTTATGGTAAGAAAATTCCAACAGAGTAAGCAAAGACAAGAGAGGGACAAAGGAGACCATTTGCAAATTGGAATTCCATATCAGAAACCGTTGAAAAGTAAAGAGGAACAAGCCATCTAAGAGAAAGGAAAATGAAGCAAAATAATCATCAGAGGTATTTTCTCTGATATTCAAGATTCACTGATGAGAGACAAATACAAGCTGCAACTTCGTAATTGAATTTTGATGCCGTTTACACCATAATTTATTGCTCCAAAATAGACCCATCTAATAAAGCCACATGACGAGCAACAATGTTAATCAAATGTTGCTTTATTTTTGCAGCGGCATACAACAATGCGGGTTAATTGACACTAGAGATAGCATCCGAAAAATCAACATGAAAATTGATTTGGAATGATTCTACCAAAATCTATCTTGTAGAAATATTGCATTGGAAAATTGGATTGGAAATATTGGATCGGAAAATTGGATATTACCTTTCTATGTTTTCCCATATCTTTCACTTGCCACATGTGATTTAATTTGTACAATTCTTATTAAAACTTAAAACCATGCAGGCTAAATTTGGGTGTTCTCAACTAGGTACGTGTTTCATTTTCGTGCAAAAAGGTAGAAAAAAACACAGACTTATGCAAGACACCTTAAATTCATTTGATATATTTTTCTTTCGATCAAGATTTCCAATACCACGTTGAGTCTCTAGCCTGACTGGATCAGACCTATCAGGAGCTCTTGAATCCCTTTCATTATATCGAAATGTCTCAGTGTCCTTTTCAGTATCAGTATCCCTTTTAGTATCAGTATCCCTTTCAGTATCAGTACCCCTTTCAGTATCAGTATCCCTTTCAGTATCAGTATCCCTTTCAGTATCAGTATCCCTTTCAGTATCAGTATCCCTTTCAGTATCAGTATCCCTTTCAGTATCAGTTTCCCCTTTCAGTATCAGTATCAGTATCCCTTTCAGCATAAGTACCCCTTTCAGTATCAGTATCCCTTTCAGTATCAGTATCCCTTTCAGTAACAGTATCCCTTTCAGTATCAGTATCCCTTTCAGTATCAGTATCCCTTTCAGTATCAGTATCCCTTTTCTCTAAATACTTTTAGGATGCTTCTGGTCAGGAGCTCTCTTCACTTAAACAAAACTTGATGGCCTCTAATTGCACAACTCGTGCATCAAAATTACATCAATCTGATGTAAAGGTTTAAAAATGCGTTTTGTCTTCTGCTTCTGCATTTCTCCTTATCTTTCTTTCCAGCTGAGTGAAATATAAAACGCTTCAAATATCCTGTTGGGAGCTGCATTCCTGCAAGCTCAACAACTTAATCTCTTTATCCTAAACCTTATTTTTCTTAACTTCTAACGTCTTGGTGGCCTATGGGTCTTTTAAGGAAAGACCTTTTAAGAATATTCTTATGCTACATCAATTCCTTAGCAAAATCTCCTTTATCGTCATAAGTCCTCTTTGTTGTCATATTATACTCCCACTTTTTCCACACTCTCCGTCATAACGGTCTATTATTATTGTCCTTTGTTTTAATATTTTCTTCTTGTCACACGACTTTTTACCATAATATTCTATTCTGCCTCACGAAAGACACCTAAGTCATGAAACTCACTTTTCAATCTTTATGAAATTTATTCTTTATAAAACCTCTGAACATTCTTATAATCTATCTAGTTCAGCACGTTCAATTATTCTTCGGCTTGTTCATCATTTCATTTAAAAATCATTCAAAATCATTCAAATAACGATTTTAGTCCGTGACTTGGGTAACGGTTGTTAGTAGTTTTTCTGCATTGTGAGGTAGTCTGTAATTCTTGTATTTATGTTAAAGATAAGCTAGGTGTCAAGCGATTGTTAGGCCAAGAAATAAACATTAAATTTCCAATTACAAGTAACCATCGGTACTGTTTACCAAATAAGTAACAACACTTGGTAACAATGGTATTAATATCAAAAGTAAAACTGTTAGCTACCAACAAGCCAAAACATTGCTTCAGGCCCAGGTATTCCCCGTCAGGATGCTGAAATTAGTTAATCAGAAAATAGGTTCTTTACATACTATTTTCCTGTCGTTTTCTATTTAAGTCTCGGGACACCCTACGTATTTCACTTGCCACTGTCTTTATAACCAGGCAAGTCCGGAAGAAAAGATTATATCATTGTTACCAAAATTAAAAAGACTGTGTCAGTTTATTAAGAACGAATTACTTAACATTTGCAAGAGAAAGGAAGGATAGAAGATCCAACTGGTGGTAATGCAGAGAGTAGTAGAAAGGCAAGATTTATAGATCGGAAAGCAGTTTGAAAGGAATCGTGTAATAATTAAAGCAACAGAATAAAATATACACAATGTAGTAGAAGACGATGATGGTGATGAGAACGAAGAAGATTTACGAAATTGAATATACCAGAAATGCTGCCTTTTTTGTCAGTGATTTTGCTAGTTTTTGATATTAATATTTATAATGAAAGCATGTTTTGATGCCAAAACCTGATGAGTTCCCGTATTTTATTGTGAATTTTCTATGCATTTATCTGTCCATTCGAATATCTTCTCATTTTCCAGCATGAGCTCGACAACTTTCTAACTTTAGCTCCTTTTTACAGGGACAGGATCAAAAGGAATCTTCGGAAGTACCTCACACTGTTTATAAGATGATCTAGTTATTTCTCAAATAATTTACAACTTAACAAAAAGAAACGACAAGGAATATTGAAAAAAATAGACATATTATGACATATTTATTATGTAAAACGTTTGATCAAAGATGGCATTTTCATTTTTCATTACCTGGGTAGGGAGCAGATTCATTTAAACCCTTAGCAGGAGCTTTTCCAGTAACACACGTTATCTTTGTCTTAGATGCTGTTTTGACTTCACATGGTACTCCTAAGGAAGTAAATAGAATTAATTAGGCTTCTATGTAATTGATTATTTTTCTTATTTGACTTATTTCTTTGTACTTTTTCAAATTTTCTTATTTACTGGTTTCTTCCTTCTTCCAATTTTATTTGCTACAATATTTAAAAAAATCAACTCAGTAGTATACCACTTATAACGGTGACGTGGCTGAGGCTCAAATCAATAACCTTTCGCCTAATAAACTTTTGATTTTATCAGGCTGCGACTCATTTTATGTCTATGATTAAGAGAAAATAAAGACGAAAATTGCGCAACACACGCGCAACGTCGACATAGAAAATAGCACATGGCTCGTGGCACAACGCAAATAGAAAAACCTGGACTCTGTAGGGTCACTGATGGGGATATGCTCAGTACTTTTGCCAAATGTATGCAAAATTATGCTGCCACTCTCAAAAATCTGCGTTTAAACAAACTGATAAACAGCTACACAAACACAAACACAAACCTAATACATGCACACACATATGCACAAACACACACATCTCGATTATGTTAGAGATTGTATGCGCTGGTCTTTGGTGAAGGAAAAAAGAGAAGACTTTTTTTGAGGATAGTCTTGAAATGGCCAAAAAACATTTAAAAAATAAGAGAGGTTAAAGAAAGAGAATGAATGAGATCTGAAAACCAAGGAACAGTTTGATCTTGTTCTGAGTAGAAACTTGTAGGACAAGTCCAAGTTTACAAACTGCTTGGTTTTCAGATGTTGTACCTGATGACCTCAAAAATGAAGTTATGTTTAGTATTGATCAGGATTCCAAAAGAAATGATACGGAAAACAATACTGAGATTACTGCTGGTTATGGTAAGGTATATGAAAATAAAAGGGTAGAAGAGAGGAAAAATGCGAATAAAGTAAACGAAGAGACTTTGAGGAATGGTGGGCTTGGTGAAGAAGATATCAAAACAAGGAGGACATTACAAAAGGAACTAACAAGAAATGCAATAGAAAATTCATTAATTCTATGTGTTTTGGTTAGGAAAAATTAAGAAATGTGACTACCAAAGACGACAAGAGTTATTCCTTTATGAGGGATCAGCGACCTTACAGAGTGTAATGGAGTCCTTAAAGTGGCTGCAAACGTTGTTACAAGAATTCTTGGAATTAAGAAACGACACCCAAAGAAGAAGACTGATCCATGGTAGTAAAAGAGATTGACAAAACAAATAGGAGGGATAAGGAAAGACATGAACGAATAAAATGTCTTTATAATAGCAAAAGTGATTCAACGAAAGGTAGATTGAATGATAAGTATAACATCAAGAAAAAGGATTTGAATTGGTCATAGAAAAACTAAGTAGGGTACTGGCAATAAAGGAAAAAAGAAATTAGCAATGGAATATTAATAATGAAAAAGGGAAAACATGAACATAGTGAAGGAATAGAGTTACCATCTGAAGATAGGATAAAGGAGACTGATATGGACAAAGGCTATAAATATCTTGGGGTGTTGGAAGCTGATTGTATTAAAGACAAATTGATGAAGGAAAATATATAATCAGAATATTTGTGAAGGATAAAGCAAGTACTAAAATCAAAATTGAAAAGCAGAAGCGTCATTAATGCTATAAATTCTAGAGGAGTAGCGGTCACAAGCTATAATGCCTGTATTATAGACTGGAGGGTTAAGGTACAGAAGGAACTAGATGGGAAAACTCGTAAGTTGCTGACTACGTACAACATGTTACATACAAGGAAGTTGCTGAATGGGTGTACCAGTAGACCTGAAGGAGGAAAAGGTTTCGTCAGCATCGAAGGCTGTGTGTTAATCGGAAAGAACAGTTTGTATGAATATGCACTTACCAATATAGAACCTATGATCTAAGAGAAAGAATATAAATTTTAGAGATCCGCAAGAACAAAGCAACGATGCAAGAGATAAGAAAAAACAACTTAACAAGTAAAAAATCCTCAGTGTATCCTTAAGTAAAACTGAGTTTACAGACACGCGAAGTTGGGATTGGCTGAAACATGTTGACCTCATAAAAGGTACTGAAGACACAATAATGGCGTCATAAGAACAGGGTATTAAAGCACGGTCCATCACACAACATATAGAAAATGAAAACAATTAACCACTCTGTGAAATATGTGGAAAACAAGAGGAAACAGTGGGTCATCTGGTCTGTGAATGTAAACAGCTAGCTCAGAAAACGTACAAGAAGAGGAGTCATGATAAAACAGCTCAGGTCTTGAGTTAGAAGTTTTAAGAAATATGATTTAGAACATAAAGAAATTTGGTATGAGCGTAAACCAAATAGCTTTGTTGAGAACGAGAAGGTTAAAATACTCTGGGATATGGGAATTCAGATTAAAGTTTTGGAGCATTCAAGGCCAAATATTTTATTCGTTGAAAAGGAAGAACATTTCTGTAAAAATGTAGATGTGTCATGTCTTTTTCGGAACACTTCAAAAAAAACTAGGAACAGCAGGAACATTGCGATAGGTGTTGGACATCTGAGATTGCGGTTTGTAGCTTGATGCTCTGCGAAATTTCCCAACAGTCAAATTTCAACTAGACTGTGTTTACATGTAATAATAACAACTATTATTATTATTATCATATAATATAATATAATAATAATATGGGTAATAATATGGATAATAATATAATATAATAATAATATAATAATATGGATCGTTATCAAGACCTAAAATGGGAAATTCAGAGATTATGGAACTGTAAAGAAGTAACAGTTGTCTCAGTTATCATTGGGGCACTAGGAACCATTTCCACTAATTTTCGATCGTAGCTAAGTAGTGTTAATGAGAACATCAACTTTGGAACATTGCAAAAAGCATGCTTGCTCTGAACAGCCAGAACCCTACGATGTGTGTTGAACATCTAAGTCTGTGGCTCATGGCCCTATGATCAACGTGATAAACCGGTCATTTGACATCTGAGACGTGGAGATTCCTGGATAATAATAAAATTTTTGTGATAGTTAAGTATATGAATAGTTATGTTGACAGATACATTCCAATTTTAACTTATACCTGTTCACATGCAAACTGTCCTTCGATCGAATTCTGGTTAATTATTTATGTTGCTTCATCAAAACAAAAGTTTTTTTATCAACCAATGTTCTAAAGTTTGAAATATTTCTAAAAATTGGATAACAATTAATACAATGCCTTTTTAAAAACTTAAAGGAAAAAATCCAATAAAAATGCGAAGAAAATATAAAATTTCTTATAATAAACTAGAGATTTAAAGCAAAAAATAAATTTCCTACCTGCAACTTCCACATAGATATACTTTTTATCATCGTGAAAATAATTTCCAGAGATTGTTAACAAAGTACCTCCAGCTTTGCTTCCAAGTTTTGGATAAACACTAGAAAGTTCTAATAAATGGAATGAAAATTGTTTATTGTTATTGGTTTATGGTTATCAACAAATGCCATAAAAGAGTCAAATGCAACGCTTGTAAATTATATAAGCATAACATTTAGAAATTTGCCTCCAAAGATAATTTAACTATTGCTAACGGACAAGAATATGGTCGGAAACTCCCAATTGCAATTCCAATTTTTGTTTGTACCAAACAAAGATTGTTTTCTTTTTCTTTATGAGTTTTAAGGCTGCTGTCTTCAGAGAATCTTCTTCGGCTTTACAGTTGGTTGAGAGATTTCAGGTAGGAATGACCTGCTGAATATTTGGTTCATCTTTCAGCGTGATGGTAGTTCCTACTACTATATTCTTGGTCGCTTCTTCTGCTGAACGGTTTGTCAATGCATGGGTCCAGTGCTTCGGGTAATCCTGTCCCATGAACTTCAAGGTCATAGCTCTTATTTCAGCTTCTGACTGCAGTTCCTTTGGAAAGATGCCTTGTACAACGTCTCTCATTTAAGGGAACTGTTCTCATCTCCAGGCTGCAACTCCACTATTCGTGAATTGTGAACCAAACTGTTTCGCTTCAGTTTTCACTTGGTGGGCTCTGACATTCTCTTGTGTATTGAGTGGTTGTTCAACCTCCTAAGCTTGCCAGCTTTAATCAAAACTTCTGTGTTTCGTCTGCTCTTAAGGCTCTCAAAACCAGTCAAGGTGTCCATCGCTTTGATTGACAGCCAAATATTTAGAGTTAAAGTTATCCACGTTCCTTGTAACCCACTTTTAGATAGCAACAGTTACGTGCCATTGAATGTTGGAGAGTGGAAGAAAGTGGTACAGTAGCAGTCGATCTCTAATAAGTTTGTACTGCATCCACTTCAGAAAGTAAATGTGAAAAATTTGGTATTATTTCAGACTTATGTAGTCAAAGTAACAGCCAAGATACTTTAAATACTCCCCAGTCTTGATTGTTGGAACACGCTTAGCGTTGATAAATACCTATGGGTGAAATTGAAGTGAATAAAAAGAAAATTTGTGTTTTCAGAAGGTAATCCCAATAACCATCCTGTCCAACCTGTCCAGAGGAAAGGAGTAAATAAAAAAGAAAAGAAAAGTATCTATACTATCACCATTCTGTCCAACCCGTCCAGAGTAGAAGCATTAAATAAAAATGAAAACCAAAATATCTATACTACTCGGCCTTTTATTATTCTGTGTATGAATTGAAACATAAATAAAATAGCCCAGAACTGCCCTGTAGGACACCACCTTGGAGTAGGATTGCAGGGGTGATGGGATATTTTGTGATAATACAGTTTTCAACTCCGTTTAGTGGGTAACAATTAGGCGAGAGACATTTACCGCCAATTAGTGGTAAGCAAGAATTCCATATTTATGGTTATAGTGAGCCTTAATAAGGGCATTTTTGAAGTCAAGTAGAAATATCATCAGGATGTGCTGTTTATTTAAACTTTACTCATATGGTTCAGCATGCCGCTATTATCTATATCAAATGAGATTTTAAAAGTAATGCCCTTTTAAGGGTTGTGTTTAATGTAGCCAGCTTTATTAGTAATTCAAACAGGATTACTGGAACTAAAGATAAATATTTTTAGACGAAGATATGGAAGATAAACAGTAGCTTTAATTTGTGATCTGTGATACACTTATCTAAACAAAAACATTATAAGCCCTCTTCCAATCTAAGAGAAGAGAACCGGATATCACAAGAAAAAGGAATGAGTTCAGTCAAAAAACATAGTAAGTGAAAACAAAGGTTGAAACAGATAATAGATATTTTATGGCCAGGGCAAGGCTTACCTAAAGCCTTTTTACTTGGTATTGTAAATGGAAAGAATGGTTCTTGTGAAGATAGAATCAAGTTGGAAATAGAAAAGCGTCTGGATGAAGCAACAGTTGAAAATATATTTAGAAAGCAATGTAAGCACTGACCTTTGGCGGAGAGAAAAAAGTAAATGTCTATATTTATTGAGAATAGTCTTGACTTAGACCCAAATGTTTTTTAGACGTTCACCATTATTAATTGTTTGGTTTGTTTAAACATGTGGACTGGTCTTGTAGACAGGTTTCTCTGTAGAAGCTAAGATAAAAATTTGATTTCTTCAGCCGTACTAAATGTTCATTTTAATGCCTTAAGTTTCCTTAACAGTTCTTTTGCCTTACCTGTTGAAAAGTTACTGTCATATACTATTTAAATCGTTCCAAGTTGATTTCTTAAATAAGCATAAATAATATCAGACCACCTGACACTTAGATTACACTTAAGTCTGCAGATTCGAGATCGATAGGTTGTAAGTTGATTAAAACAGTTCTAAATAAGTCGTTAGCAAGATTCCATTAAATTTCAATTTTGGATGATCGAATTTCTTCTTTTATTTTTCAACTCAAATCAGATGAAGGTAGCATTTCCTGATTCAAATCGGTTTTATTAAGAACAATATCATAACTCTGTTCAAAATTTTCAATATTTCTACATTTTCTCTGGGGCAATTGAAACTCCTCGGCACCTTTATAAGCGTTGTGACGGGACCAATTAGTTAAACTATTAAGGACGACACAATACCAGAAAACGTCAATGCTAATGATAAAGATACAAAGCATATAGAAAAGTATCGACTGTCAAAACAGGGAATACTAAAATTACATTAGGTTAACA
Source organism: Morbakka virulenta (assembly GCA_003991215.1). Lineage (NCBI taxonomy): Eukaryota > Metazoa > Cnidaria > Cubozoa > Carybdeida > Carukiidae > Morbakka > Morbakka virulenta. Next base: position 392,232 of record RDPX01000037.1, read on the forward strand.
AAGTTAGAGTTGCTCCCGTGGCGATAGAAGTTCCAGGACCAATATCAGATATATTGGAAAAAAATCTATGCAATATAGGATTTAAAGTCAACCTGCAGCTTTACAAAAAACAGTACTTTTAAGCTCAACAAAATTCGTACAAATATTTCTGTCCATATTTGAAGCCAAAAAAAATTTGGGGTATCTTTTAGAAATTGTTTTTCATTGTTTTAAGGGTTATAGCTAGATGATAAAAGCATGTATCTGACAGACCAAACAACCAGCAATAATAATAATAATAATAATCAGACTAACTAAAAGGATACTAAATAAAATGTTAAAGTTATAAAGTTATTTACGAACAAGGAATTAAAAGAGATAAAATTCATTGACACCACTTCTTTTTTTGTAAAAACATTCTTTATTCCTTCCGAAAGTCTAAAGGTAATTATTCCTTTGTAAAAATTCATCAAAAATGGAGAAAAACAAATACCTACAGAATATGGTCCATCTTTATTTGTACACAAACAAGGAGGAAGAGGCAGATTTGCTGGCCCAGACACTTTATCGGAAATATCTCACTGGGTATCGGAAGATGCATAGTGAGAATTCCTACAACACTTTTACTTTACAGGTATAAAAGTACCTTAGCCAATCTGGGGCTACTTCTCATAAGTTACCAAGACCTACACCTGCTTAGGTACTGTTGTATATACAAACCATTTTATATGTGTTAAATGATTGTAACGCAGATTCAGACTTTTTATATGTGCTTAGAGGAAAAGGAATTATTTTCTATTCTTTCTCTTCAGATGGCTCACTGTAAAATTTTTGTTTTCTTCCTTGTTAATAGACTTTGACAGAAATGCAAGTAATTACGAACACTTGTGTAAGGATTTCATATTCTAATCTATAATATCTCTTTTTTGAGCAAGGTATTTAAAAGATTCGTTTTCCTTGGCCTAGTTTCCTTGACCTAGTTGCCTTGGCCTAGTTTCTTACTTCACAAGCTAATTAATTAAATATACCCATATAACAACATTACCAATTAAGTCACAGTCACCCTCTTAAAAACTATAAGAAATAGTAGAACCACATTATTGTAGCAAGCATAATTTTCGCAAAAGTACAAATTTCGGTTCGAAACTAGAAGAATGTGTTTAAGAATTTGCGGTTTACCTGCGTACGTCTCGTAAACACACATGTTATCTTCTGAATCTGGATATATAGCTGCTTCTTTTGTAACAGACCGCCCAGTCATTGATATGATGAATGAAACCGTCCAACAACCTTAATGAAAGACAAATACATGAGACAAAAACAAACAAATAATTGTGATAGAAAGATTTATTCTAAAAATCATCACTTATTCTTAGGCTGTTGCATTTAAACTTATATTTAATAAGAAAAGTGAAATGTACTTGATGGCCAATGGTTGGTATTAGGAAGAGCCTATTACTAAACAATTTGCCAATACGTAAATGTTTCAAATAACTACATATCCAGCTTATTAAAACAGCGTTAAAGTTAAAAAAACATCATCAAGTTTACAATTGCCTATCATCTGATATTCAAGGCCCTTTCAGCAGCTGTATTTTAGGTGTGACAAGTTTTAGGACAACGAAACAGTTGGCAAATATGTAAAAATTTTCGTAACAAAATTTCACGTTTCTTCTTTCACCAGTACTCATATGATTTTCCCTGTTGACAATCTACCATCACACGTATGTTTGCTAGTTGATCTTTCTACAGGCGAATAAAAGAAATAAAAGGTCATTTTGATTGTTGTTTCAGTGACTTGCTAGCCAATCCCAATACTTCCCCAAGGTAAAATCTTGAGTAATTTCAATTAAATTTTATCCAAACAATTTGAAAGACCAGAATCAAATTCCTCAAGAAAGTTGACATTAATAAAGAGTAAAACCTTGACACATAATACAACAATACATCTTGGTTGTTGATTATTTTTGTAAGGTTTCCGGTAACGACCGGATTGAATTGTCATTGGCTGATTGAAATATGACTTTCTTTGGCATTTTGTATGACTGTAGACATGGGTGATACCTTCGCAGTTCTTGGCCTTTATTTTTCAACCAAATCCCTAGGACCAACTTTCATATGCCAACAAGATACACCTGATTAAATGTATATATGTATGCGTGGATCAATGTAAACGTAAAAGTACTTGTCTAAAATAGAGTTCATGATTCAGTGCAGGTGATAAATGATACTTAGATACTTTATGCAGTATAAAATAAATATGTACCATTAAGCGAATGTGATAAATGACCCTATAAAATATAAGGTGAGTTCAGTAAGCATTTTCTTCTAAACATCTGTATACAAAATTTAAAAATACAGTGAGTGCATATAAATATATATATGATGTTTTTTTGTGTGTGTGTGTGTGCGCGCATTTAATTCTCTGAAAAAAGGGAATTATAGTAAAAACTGAAAAAAGGCACACTACAAACAAGTAAAATTGCTGTTTCTCACCAGGCAACTTGAGTTTGCTGCAGTGTCTTTTAAATATTTAAAATTAAAAAAGAAAGAGAGTCTCTGAAACAATTATGATGGCCCTATGTCCGTTTCATATCAAGGACACCAGTGAGTGCCTAAGACAAGTCTTCAGCGTAAGGAAGTAACTGTTAAATCCCAAGGACCCAGTCTCACTTAAACAGAGTAATAACATAGTTTACAGACTACATTGTAAGGATTGTCCTGATTTTTTCATTGGGCACGCAAGATTTGATATTTTTAGAAATTCCTCAGAGAGCGAGATCTCAGAAAATGTAGGATCCCATTCTACTTTTTACGGTCATTTGCGAGTGGAGATTATCATTAACTGCCTAGACTCCTTAAAAACGGTCGAACTGAAAAAAACAGCTTGAACCAAAACACCAAATTATTGTGAACTTGGTGGTTCCTGTGAGTGTCATGAAGGATCAGTTAATACTTGCAGCTTAAGGTACACAACATCCTACTGGCCGAGGTTTACTAAATCAAGCCCAGTCCTGGCAGCCGAAGTCTACAGCTTTTTCACAACAGGAAAAGCTTTTGCCTTAGTGAACAATGACACTCCCAGCTTACTCCTAGAAACAGCACCCATAATCTGTTCTTATATTTCTTGTTATTATTCTTCAATCGAAGACATAAAAGAAGAACAAGGATTAGTCTTTTCAATAGAGCAGTTGTGTTATTTATAACAGGCATTTTGATTGAATTCATGAGCTTTTGGAGCTCAAATCAAGAGCTACAATTTTATGAGTAGAAATGGGCCAAATTGGCGATTTAAAAATGTTGGCAAAAAGTCGCACGTACGAAAAAAAGCATTGAGAGGAAACCAGCGTTCAGGCACCATTACGGTCTTCCTTTAAATGTACAGAATTCGATGTTTGGTTAAACTTATAATTAAAAAAAACAAGTTTGAAATTTAGAGGTTTTTTAAAGATATTTTTTTGTTTTTTCAGCAAGTGATGTTTTTCATTCATTTTGGAAGATCTGCATTACAGGGACTGCTGTTATACCATTATCACTGTGTAAACCAATGTTTCCCCCCCACAATATTCAGCTTAATGAATCTTGATTTATTGTCTCCTGTCAAATGGTTTAACAACTCGTTCAAAGTAGATGTATTTCGCCACTGATTAACAAGAGTAAAACTTTCCTCGAGGTGTTTTACTCACCATGTTTATTTCATTCTTTTATGCTTTAAAAGTTTTCACTGACAAATCAGATTGAAGCAAATATTGAGAACTTTAATCCAGAAGAAATCCTAATTTTTTTTATGGAAAGGAGAGAGAAACATGTCTTAAATAACTATGACAAAAGTAGTGCTTTTAATGTCTCTTGGGACCTCGTTTCTTGCCACAAAACATAACAGTTATCTTTGGTATAGTTAATGGCATAACTTATGTAAAATAATGAATGTCAAGTGTACAAAGAGCAAAAATTATTTGGTTTTCTTTGTTAATTTTTAGCAATGTCTGAGAATTCTGCAATCCACTAATTCCACATATTTATCACTTGCTTTTTAACTTTAATTTATTTATCAAATGTGAAATGTTACTTCTTACCAACTGATTTAATTGTTGTTTGACAACTGACGTAACCAAGGCATTTAAATGCGTCACTGCATGTGTCCAAATGAGCAGCAATCCTGAGTGAAAAAAGCCATGAATACCATATTAATAATGAACACCATTATAAAAAGAAAACAGAAAGCCCTTATTGCGTTTTGATTGGTATTTATATAGTTGTCCTAATGATAATTCAAAACAAACCCCTTTCCTCTTCTCGCTTGGTGCAATGAGCAGCTTTGACAACTGAACAAGGTCCAGAAATCTTGTCCTATATTTTCAGCAGTTTGATAATCTAGATCATAACATGGTCATTCAGACTATCCAGGAAAGTAATTCATCGCTGCCCCTTTCGTCTTTTTTCTTCGCTTTTTCCCCGTAAAGACGATATGTTCCAGTGTACCATTTTAGATACTGGGACCGAAGGAGGAAAACTGTTGCAATGTATTTGTTGTTGTTGTAATTCAATAAATGTTTTTTGTAATTAAGTACCTTTCTCTTTATCAAAGTTTTCTTTGCTGTGTCTAAATTATGAAAAAATTCCACTTGTGTTTCTATATAACAATAGTGGAACTTCTACAAGAATACACCTTTTATAAACTATTATTTGTAGCTCCAGCTTACTGACACTCAGGGTAGTATTTTTGCACTTATTGAGGTTGTCTCTATATTTAGAGGACATCTTTCAAACAAACTGAATTGCATGATGAACAAGGGAAAATTTGGACAAAACCATTTTCTAAAAACCATTCCAAAAAGAAAGCTCTAAGCACGTAAATGACTTCAGCTTATGTTTCAATTGTTAAACTAAATAAGTAAATAAAAACGAAGACAGGATACTTACAGCTCTTGGGAATTGGAACTAAAAGGTTCACATATTTGTTTTCCAGCAAATATTCTACAAATAAAAATTATGGAATCAGTGTATGATTGCATGTAACAGCATGGCACTTTCTTATTTGCGTAACACACCTTGATATTTATTACCTACTTTCATAGAAAGGAAGGCAAGAAGTAAAGCCAAAATGTTCCTTAAACATATAATTCACAAATAAAATTGTATCGATTTTAAGCAATACATTGGACATGGTGGACTCGTCCGAAAAATGTTATTAGAACAGCAAAGACAGTGTGATCGACTACGAGAACTTTCAGGTTCATTATTTACATAACCCTTAGATAAATGACTTAATAAGATTTAAACATCGCCAGGTAGTGAATAAAATTAGAAGACAGAAATGTTTTGTAGGCATATAACATAAGAAACAGAAATCTGAAAAATTAGATGTCTACAAAAAATATGGAGAATACGGTAAAGGTAACTTTCACTTTCTGAAAGTTTATTTTTGTACGCTAAAGAAAATTACCTGTTAAGAGAAATTTCATATTGTTAAGTTAACCAAAATTAACGTAAACAAAGGCACCTGCTGGTTGTTTATTATGAAAAGCAATTGTTACAAAATCACTCCGAAAATAAGCTAAATAGAATTTCTTTAGCTTACTCTATTTAGTACTGGTTCTTCCTCTGTCACACTGAAACCGTTTAAAAGCGTGCGAAAAAGTGATATCTACTCATAAATCACCGTTTCAAATTACTAGAAAGAATAGTAAAGTGCCCAATACTGAAACATACTTGCTTATTTCTGAATTTTCTGGTTTAAAGTCCAGTGAAAGTCTGCTGATTTGTATTGTTTGCAGTTTACCATGAATTGTTAAAACTGAATCTACAATGAATAAAAAGTGGTTGCTAAAAGAAGTCACCATAAACATGAAATAATTATGTAGAAACAGAAAAAAAGTACATTTTTGCTTAGGAAAATAACAACAGTCCCACAATGATAAGCTTGTAAACAACAGTATTCAACAGAAGGGTATCTACTTTTGCAACGATCATTTTGATGGGTAAAAGTCATTCTTTTAAAACCGTTAAGATCCAAGCTCACACACTGCCAGTAAATATTAACGTAAGCAAACAAAAATCATTTCTGCTCAGGGGTACAAATCCTACAGAGACAACACAAACTGCAAAATTTCCTTAATTAATTTCATTCTCTTCCCTGCCTTAGTCTCACTGAATATGACTTTTACCTACAGCTAGAACTCTTTGAAAGGTATTTGGTAACAACAACTTAATCACCAACCTAATATGACATTTATATTTGCCATTAATCATACACAATTAATTATCATACAAAAAAGCAAACCTCCTGTGAGAAAAATACCCCCAAGGATGAAATGTGGTGAAAATTTGTGGTCAGGAGAGAGAAAGAACATTGAAAAAGAGCAATAATATAAAAAAGTATTTCCTAAAATTTCTATCCTCTGTGCTTTTGCCTTCAAAAATAGTTTACCAATAATAATGTAGCATCAGTAAATAAAAGGCCAAATCAGGACTGCGCTTGCTAAGTATGCAATTGACAATAACTGATACATTTGCTCCCTGAAATTCAAAATGTATGCAGAGAAGAGATACTCACGACCAAAAAGATAGCAAGTCAAGCAAGGATAAAGGTAAACGTATTTTTAAAGGACTCTCTCGCTACCATATAATCTTAGCTACTTTCTTAGTTTTTTGCAACTTCTTTTTCATTTATTCTGGAACAGATTATTCAACAAACCACTATTTATCAATTTTATCAGGTTTTCAGGAGTTTGCAGTGGGCTTGCAAAAGTAAGTTTGCAGCAGTCCACTGCCTTTATTGTTTTATATTTCATACAAGGGAAAAGGTTTTAACACTAATCGTGATATCGAAGCCTATTACGTGAGGAGCCATGGCAAAATTGTTAGTGCAACTTTACCGTAACCAAGAGTTCCGGGTTCGATTCCCCGAACAGGCGACTTTGAAACTTCACAAAAGAAAAAGCCATTGGTTTGCGTCAGGAAGGGCATCCGGCCAAGAAATTCCTCACTGCCAAATCCAAGTCCATGTGAAGGGCACCAACTGAGCCCCAGTTACTGGGGATCATTGACGTAAAAACCAAATATTGAAGTCTATTACGTACTAGCAAAAACCATGTAGTACCCCTTAACGTGGTCATGCTTACACACTCTCGACTTTTCATATGAGATTGATCACATAAACATCCTTGTACCAACAAGAAATTATATTCTTTAAAAACTGTGTCATTTCAAGCTTGTAAAGATCATAAAATTGAATTAATGTAAAAATTACTTGGATGTCCAGCATTAGGTACAATGTATTCTACTGTAGCTGTATAAGACGCTCTAAACTATAGAAAAAGAAAAAAACATTTTACGTTATAAATCGACATTGGATCAGTACACCAAAAATACACTGTTTCTTGTTTTTTTTTAATTAAGCTGTCAAACTGTTTTTCACTAATTCTAAGCGTTGTTGAAAAATAGAACCCATTACGCATCTAATGCTCGGCGTCAACAAGAGTTAGTTTTACGAATAATAATCTTATTTATCAAGTTGACAAATAATTAATAAGTTTGTTATTACATCTAATACATACAGGGTGATGGATAAAAATATTTAATTGGCTTTTTTTCTGTTTTTCCATATTTAAGTTTATCAGCACAACATTTTACTAGCTTTCCTTTCACATTAATCGTCATCGGTAAACATATTCCATAGTTAACATTCCGGTAAAAAACATTATACGTGAAAATAAATATTTTGTAGTAAAGACAGTTACAGAGTTAATAGGTATTGTCATAGGGGACAACGATGTACAAAATGTTCAGTCGTGCGGAATGGTAAAAAGGAATCGCAAAGTGGATTTACAAAAAAGGAAAGCGCGATTTCAACACAAGAGAAAACAAGGACATTCTTAAGGACATAGGAAGATGGAAATATCTGAAACCTAGTGTAGTGATACCTCAGTACACCAAGTTTCATTTCTGCTGAACAACGAAAAATGGAGAAAATACAAATGATACTTATTACAAAAAAAATCATTGATATTTCTGGGTTTTTTCTGTTTTTCTCCCATGATATGACTTTCTGTGGCATCGATTTCCATAATTTCGTAACAATTATGTAAAGATAGATGGATAGATAGATAGATAGATGGATAGATAGATAGATAGATAGATAGATAGATAGATAGATAGATAGATAGATAAATAGACAGATAAATAGATAGATAGATGGATAGATTAATTGATTGATTGATTGATAGATAAATAGAGGGATGGATGGATGGATGGATGAATGGATAGAGAAAAGCAATGATAAAGACACTGATTAACACACATTGTTATTTAAGAGCTGAGGATGCATATTTTTCAGAAAACTTACATAAAAGTAGCATTCACTTTGGCAATATGTTCCAGATGCACCACCATTTAGTGGCTTGTTGTCCACCAATATTCGAAGTTTGTACTTCCCATCGCCCACTGGCGACTTCCTGAAGATAAACATCAAAATTGAAAAACTTATACTACTATGAAATGTTTAATTTATTAAATGGGAAATAATTTACTACACATGTTTTAATATGTAATATTTATTGAGTTATTCATTTCATCAAGGATAGAGAGGTACAAGCCAAAAAAACTAAAAGATATTAAACAAGGCAACATTAAAAGCTAAATTAGGTTGTCAAGATACTTTGGAACCTGCGCTGAAGATTATTTATCTGATTTGTTGAAATGACCACTGGGGCGGACACATGGTTCCAAAAGGGCGTTATTTATGCTGGCATAAATAAAGAACTAAAATAAAAAATTAGTGTCAATCAGACAAGGTGAAAGATCAAATTTAGTTCCAGATACTTTGCAACTCAGTGTCAAATACAGACAATATTTGGGGTTTTTAATATCGCTGTCGATGCAGTCACCAGAGCCTTCTCAAAAATGAATTGGAGTCAGGCAATGTTGAAAGCTAAAATTTGGTGTCATGGTACTTTTCAATGCTGTGCTACGCAAATGTTTATGTTATTTTCCCAGAAGGTTGTTGGGGCGGCAACCAGGGCCAACAAGGCGGTCATGTGGGTATGTTTTCCAAAATGGAGATCTACGATAAAAAATAATTTATCCATGTAACGTAGAAAAAACAATTGTTTCAGTGAATTTTACAAACCTATTAATCTATTTTTATAATATTGTGGAAGCTGTCACCGCTCAAAAAAGGTAGTGGTTTCATCGATAATAACCTGCAAATCAAAAGGGAAATTACCCAGTGTTGGTCTGCAGCGTCCAAAATACAGCAACGTATCAATTCTGATTTATATTTCAAGTAATTTTTGTGAAAGGTTTTGTTTTATAATTGTTTTAGATTACTTTCACTATTGAACCATAGATCTGGCAAGCCCAAGGTACCTCTGCTAGTATGTACAAAAATACTCAACATCTTTGCGTGTGCATATGTGTTTGTGTGCGTGGCCCTGATGGAATCAGCCACCAGACAACGTACAGAGTTCAACCATGCCATGAGAGTACTTTGTAACTCTATGCTGAAAAAAGCCTACATTTACATTTTACTTAATAATTGCTGCGGTCACCAGGGCACAAAAGGGGGGTCATGTAGGTAAGTTATCAAAATAGAGATCTAGAATTCAAAAATAAATTTACCAGATAACGTAAGAAGCCAAAACGTGATGTTACGGTACTTCCTCAGACCTTTGCCTAACAAAGTCTATGTTACTTTTGAATTTTATGCTTGGGCAGCCAGCAAGGCTAAAAAAGGGGAACATTTTGTCCTGTTCTCAAAATTGAAAGCTTCAATTAAGAATCAATTTTGCAAGGTAAAGTATAAAGCTTAAATGCTGTTTCAAGGTATATTATGGCTCTATCCTGCGTTTGAAAGAGCCAAAATGTTGATTATATCGGCAATTTATCAAAGAGTCAGACTCACACTATAAATTTGAGCTCAACCAGGCAATGTAAAAATCTCAAATTTTGTGTTAGAGTACATTGGGAAGCTATGCTGTATACCTGGCTATATTTTAATGACGTCATCATCGAGAAACCACAAAAGGAGGACACATTGTTGTGCTATCAAAGCTAAAGAACTCCAATCAAAAAACTAATGTAGCCAGCCAAACAATAAAACTCAAGTTACTGTTAGATATGGTTTCGATTCTCGGCCTTCTAGCTAAGATTAAGTGTAGAACTGTGGTCTGTCCTTGGTTGGGGCTTCGGCTATAGGGCCCAACCGTGCAGGGCAGGGGTCTCGAGATGCTTGAGCCTTGGGGATGTATAAAAAATTGGTGCGACCCCTTTCTCTTTAAAAATGCAGGATCCGCTTCTGTGAATTGGAAACATTTCTATAAGTAAATATAGTTGAAAGACTAAAAGCACTTCAGCACAAATGGCTACAAGTTACTGAATTTTATTCCTCTATTTTTTTAAATTTTATTTTTCGATATTTTCTCTCAAACCACCCCCACCATCCCCCAATTCTATCTACGAACATTTTCAAACTTAAATAAATGTGTACAATGAATGATGATATAATACATGTATTCTGTAACAGCTCTGTCAATTTACCATGTGTTCAGTCTTGAGAGGTACGTCGTCATCGGAGTATCAAACTGATGGAAACTTCTAATTTGGTACAAGATTCTGTTGCTGCTGTAGTAGTCGTTTCCGTTTCTGCTATCATTAATAACATGGGACAAATTGGATGCAGCACTTTCAGAATCGTGACTAAAGCTCACGACCTCTTCCCTGGCACTTTGTTGATTTATTACGCACTACTACACTTAAATAATATAACATAAAGTAATATATATAGAGAGAGACAAACAAGATTGCATCACCTTGTCTCACATAATATACTTTCGGAGTTTGTATCGGAAGTTGTAATATCACACTCCAATTTATCTCCTGTGTTAACGTTGACCAAAAATACTTGATTTCCTTTAGTTACATCATTAGGATCCATACGGAACTGGTCTTCCGAGAAGCCTAACAAAATATAGAAAGTGCGATTAGATAGTCTTATTATTAAATTGTTAAAAAGAATACTTTAGATTGTTATATTTCTGATTAAAATAGTTAATTAAAATAAGATTGATAAAATAGTTTACAATCTGCTGTGCCATGCAACTACAGACTTAACAGGAACATTAAGATTTTCTTTGATAGTAAGGAATTTGAGAAGACTCTTTGATTGCTTTCTCAACTATTTATATATGCAGCACTCTATCATATACCGGAGGTATATGATAGAGTGCTGCATATCCGGTAATCCGGTATGTCAAAGATTCATCAAATTGAGATAATTTATTATTCTTAAGGAAGATTCAATCAACATACGTTGATCAAAATAGTTGACTTTTGACATTTTGAATACTCGATGTTTTAAAGACTTTGGAATCTTGAATAAAAACTTGGTTAAATAATTACTGTTGACGTAGAAATTTAGCCTCATTTTAGACAAATATAACTCTGTAGTTGTTATGCGATCTTTTGTTATTGTATAGTTCTCGTTTTACTATCATCGTTTTACATCTCGTTTGAATGCACAGGAACTCTTTATATGTATTTTTATGTCATGAACAGTTATTACTAAAGCCCGAATATTTATGCACTAAAAAAGCAAAAATATGCACATACAAATGCTCTAAAAACCTCAAAATATGCGATAAAAACCTGGAAATATGCAGTAAAAGCTCTCTAAAATCACAGGGAATAGCTAAATATAACCAACCTCTTATGCATTGCAGAAGGTAACGAGTATCTAGGCGAGATGTTCCATAGTCAATGAGCATCGCTTGTCTGGAGTTTGAATTATTTACTTTGTTTTCGGTTTTATTGTCAAAATGTGCATTAAAGGTTCTATGTTTTAAAAAAATATGCACTAAAAAAACAAATTTAGCAGAAAAATGCACGAAAATGCCAAATTTTGCAAAATATGCACTATCCCATAACCAAAGGGGCATAAAAACCCTCCTTTTGCGTTCTTCTAACAAGAAAGATGAAAATCCGAGCTTGTACGAAAATATTCCTTAAAAAAATTATGCATTTATGCAAATGCATAAATTTTGGTTTTGGTTTTGGTCATCATAAGTTTAAGTGATAATGTTCACTTCCGGAATTATTTTAGTAACAACCTTTTTCCTTATTTCATTCATTATGTATGTGATTTACAGCATTTGTCAATGTTTGTAAATAGCAGGGTTAAAATTTTATGTTTGTAGAAAAGTTTAAAGAATGTTTGTGGAAAGTTTAATGATAATTGTAGAAAGTTCAAAGATGTAGAAAAGTTTAAAGAATGTTTGTGGAAAGTTTAAAGATAATTGTAGAAAGTTCAAAGGTGTAGAAAAGTTTAAAGAATGTTTGTGGAAAGTTTAAAGATAATTGTAGAAAGTTCAAAGATAATTGTAGAAAGTATTAAGATAATTTTGAGAAAGTTATTAGAAATATATACAGTACTCGCATAGAAAAAGAGTTTTGGCCTCAATTAATTATTTTCGGACATAGCTCCCGCGGAATCATTAGAGATTTCTATAACAACTGTCTCAGACCTCAAGAATTAAAACTAACCCCCCCCTCCCTATGGTGGAGAGTTGCTTATTTTTTCTCACCCAAGCTTTCTTTTATCATCTCTAACAGCCAACATGTTTTTAAATGCATCCATATTTATTATTTGTTGGTAATGGTGGTAGTTCTAAAGCAAAATCTGAATTTCAGAATACAAATAGTTCCGAAACCGAATGTTTAAACGTTTAATGTTTAAATGAGCATATAGATGTGAAAAGGGTTAATTTTCAAACGTTTTTTGTGGTAAAGTTTGGTTTCATTGTGTTTTTTTAACATACCTAGTCATTGTATTTTAAAATCCAGCAAATGAATAAATAAATTAGTAGAAGATAAAAGCGATCGGATAAACTAACTAAGAATTGAATGGCAAAAAAATATGTGGCTGACTAGCAGGGAATAAATATAGTATTTCAATATAGATTTCTAATCCCTTGAAAAGAACAAGTAGTTACCCTTACTTAAAGCATCTGTATTAAACTGGAATAATAACAAATTAAGAAATGATGAGCTGAAAGAAGTAGAAAATGCAACAAATATCTAAAATATATTAAAAATAAATAATTAAGTCAGCAAGCACCCATTTACAGTGTTCCACTTAAAGAGGAATAAATGGCCCTTGTTGACCACCAAATGGATTTTGATTTCAAATATTATTATTGTTATTATATTATCGTTCAAATACAAGAGTATTTCTCTTCGCACTTGTTGTATGTTTATGCATAAAATTATTTGGGCCTATTAAAAAAATAGTAGTTTTAAAAGTAAGTTTTAATTAATATTTAGCTACCATTCAGTTGACATACAAATGAATTTCTATAATGATTAGAGAAAACGCTTTAAAAATCAATTTTTTGTTTATGTTTTCTTATAATAAACTTAATAAAGAAAGAAACTTGAATAAAGAATAAGATTTTTATGAGTTGCCTTTTAGCCATAACTCGTTACCCAAATTTCTAAAACGACTTTTGAGCCCCTTTAAAGTCTAAGATATTGAGAGTCAAACGTGTAGCAAAAATTTAAAAAGTATGTATTCTTAAGCTATTTTTTATTTGGTTTGTAAAACCTTCTACCATGATCCCCCAAAGAAAACAAGAACAGATTTCAAATCTTGATTTAAAGCAACTGGCATTCTTATTTTTCGATAATACTTTACAGTGGTGTTTAAAAGAACAAGAGCACTGGCATTCCCACAATCACCTACGTCATTAAAGATGGCACTCAAAAGAAGACGGATTTTATAATAGATATGATAAGTCAAACAAATAAAATTTAAAGACTTTCATATTGAAATAAAAAGTTTTAGTAAATTGAATTACAAATTTTGGAGTTTTGGTCTCTCGAATTTCACCACAGATGGTTATTTTTGAAATTTGTTATGTGGTAGTATTAATTACTCCAGTTTTTATATCCCAAAATCTATAAATTATTACCTGCAGTTTCTTCACCAAGTAAATACATAGAGCATTACGTATTTCACAATACTCTAAGCCTAGAATGTTTATTAATTAGAGTACAATTCATCTATATCTCTATAGAAATTTAAGCTTGTCACGTATCCTCTAAGAACACCAACAATAGAGAAGATGAGAGTATTGCCTCATCAGCTATTTTTACTTGTTGGAAAATGAATAATAAATAAAGGCAATTTGTATACCCATTTGTGGAGAGAGAAAGCAAATTTAAATAAATAATTATTAAATGTTCTCCAAATGAATTTGCAATACTTGTGAAATTCCCCTGGTTACACGTTCATACAAAAGGTAGATAGTAAATGTATGCATACATATAGAAAAACTAATAGATGGATAAATAGATGGATAGATAGATAGATAGATAGATAGATAGATAGATAGATAGATAGATAAGTGGATAGATAAAACTGCAAAAGCATTCCTGTCCACAGTGGATGACGAGCCACATACGAATTGTGTAAAGATAAATTCAAAGCACTCTAACACCTAACACAGCCAGATGCAATTCTTGAAAAATAACAGAGGCCGAAACAAAAGAAAGATGTTCAAATGCGTTTGGCTTTTGGAAGGCACCACCAATGCTTACAATTCCATTAGAAGAATATCAGCCCACGGCTTATGGCAAAGACAAAAGGGCGTCATGGTCACAAAATGCCGCTATTGTAGTAGTAGCGAGCCCAAGGAGAGTACTTAACAACAAGACCCATTAGTTTTCAAAATACCGCACGAAAGCAAGTTGCTTACACCTATTGTAGTAGTAGCGAGCCCAAGAAGAGTACTTAACAACAAGACCCATTAGTTTTCAAAATACCGCACAAAAGCAAGTTGCTTACATCATCATATCATCATCATCATCATATTCGGTTTAACGTCCGTTTTACATGCTAGCATGTGTTGGACGAGTTTACACCTAAATTAAAATAGTATCATTCCCTTAAGACCCAAAGAACAAAATGACAACTGTTAAAGTAAATCCTATAGACTACATAAACAGCACAAGCTTATTTCTGGGGGCTGTTATAGTTCACAGTAGGCCAAATAACCATCCAGCCCGACTGGGCGTGTTTTTTCATTAAAATTCTTACATGTAAGAGTATTAAAATAGTTTAAAACTGCAAAGACTCAATTTGAGCTAATGCAATATTGTTTTGTGGTTCGTATACTACTGCATTTACTACTTCAGCTTTCTTTATATGTGTCCCTCATGGTACATATGTTAGAGTATGTAACCAGTACTTACCACTAGTTTATATATACATACATAAATATATACATGTATGCATATGGATATATACATATATATATATATATATATATATATATATGTGTGTGTGTGTGTGTGTATTTAAGTATGTTTATGTGTGTTTGTGAAAATAATTTTTTAGAGTGAAAACTCTCCGTGCTCCCAACCCAAGCAAAACCAATTCCCTCGTTCGTAACAAAATCATTTATGGAACCTCTTTAAGTAATTTCAAATGTTTCAAAACAGTGCAATTTTTGTAGGTATTTTCTCTTATCTTTGTTATTTGGGTCTCATAGGGTCTGTCTGATATTTCCCTGAAAGAAATCTCTAAACAGAACTAAAATTAATTGTAATAAAACGTTCTTGCCATCTTGTACAAGGTCGAATACATAGCAGATCATGATGTTACCCAGCACTTCACAAAAAATCCATAATAGGTAACAACATATTTCTTATAATATCATAGACAGATGTAAGGATAGATTAACAGATACAAGATATTAATTTGATGAAAGTAATTGTCCCTATCTGCGTATTACCAGAGCCTTTTATTTGGACAAGAGTTCCTCCATTTATGCTTCCAATATTTGGAATCATTGACACAACATTTCCAGCACCTAAAATTACAAATAATCGAAATTTTTATCTCTCATCATGCTTTTAACAATAAACAAAAATAAAATGTAGTTAAAAACAAGGTATTTTTGGAAACAAACTTCGGAAGACACAAATAAAAAGCAGTAATTTGTGTCCTCAAACAAGGCGGTGTTGACCTTACGGAGAAAAGTTAAAAAATGATCTTCAGGAAAGCTCATTTTTTACATGCAGTAACTATTGATATTCAAGCGAATCAAAAAGGGTTTGTTCATCTTGGCCTTTTTTGGTTGTTAATTTCTTTATCTTTCGATCTTTGCGCAAATCAGCGTTCACTACATATAATCTCTTAATTTCAATCTGGGCCCCATGTAAATACTCCTTTCTTTATCAGAGATTTAACTTTAAAATTTGGACCGATTGGTCTATTATCAGACTATCGTATGAGTATATTTTTATTTTATACCCCTCCAGGTAACTTTTTTCTATAACTTCGTGACAGTCTGTCATTTTTGGAAAAAATGACAAAAGGTATTAACTAAAATGCAACCAATTATAATGTCAAGTACTGTAGTTGTTCATTTTGAAGATCAAAAGCATATGCTGCGATTTCACAATAAAGCAAGTTTTTAGATTTTGCTCCAAAAAGAAGAAAAAGATAAAAGGATTCAAACGTCATGCCTTTTGACTTTTTATAACTTTGATCAAGAGACGTGTTAAATGATTTTCTAGATAGCTTTTCTGTGTGCTTTCTTTAACTGATGTTCTTGGAAAAAGACGCTTTTCATTCTACCTTTAACAAGAAGTGTGACTAAATCTATGCTTTTCACGGATTTTAAGCTTTTCTTGTTTGGAGGGTACGCCTACTTAAAAAAGACGATGCGTTAAAAGTGCTTAATCGAAGGTACTGTTATTTCGAGCGATCCAATTTTTTAATGAAATGTGTTGCTTTGAAGAAATACAGATGAATAACCTAGAAAAGGAATTTTGCGATAAATTATTTCTCCTTAACAAACACAAAATATCAAATATGATAAGCCCCTCACAGGAAGAAATTGTTTTAAAAGTTATTATTGTTGGGTGTTTGTCATGAAATGATGGTCATCTGAATAAGATCTTCATTTTGACTCACATACAGGTTATTTTGAAACCCTTGCAATTATTAGATTGGGTTTTTTTCATTTTTACCTCATTTTCCAACCTTTCAAATAAGCTGGAACCATAAAAATTTAAATAAACGCCGGGGAAATATAGCGAGAGCTATTAACATTTTGCAAGCAATTTGCATTCAAAAATATCCTCTGAGCTGATATATGTGATGTATGAATACAGAAATCAATAGCCACAGCAAGATTTCAAAAAATATGGAGCAGGACCGACATATTAAAGGCCATAATACAAACAGAAATATCATCTACAAAAAGGTATAAACAAGGTAAATACAATGTCTGATTAGATAAATATGATGTTGTTTGGGGGTGGGGGTTGTTCACCTATACTGCTGAAACAGTTTTGTTGTACTAATAAAGAATACAGGTAAAATACTGTTATATTTTGACCTACCTTTAACGTATGGAAATCTTTGAAATAATATTGCTAGAAAAAGGCAAAACAGGAAAATTAACTTGTTTTCCAAACTGAATAAAATCAACAGTAAAAGGAAGAATATTGTCCCGAGAAGTGGATAAATTACATTTAACTAGAAGATCGAAGATGGATTCATGTAAAAAATAAACATACAGTGTGGGCATTAATGAATTATTTAGACAAACTTTTTTTTAGAAAATAGAGTATTCACAGTCAATCTATTGATCTAACCTTTCACATTGTAACAGTATTATGTAATTTTTAATAATTAATATCAATATTACAAGCGCAATGGTATTAATCCATATCATTGAATATCCCCTTGACATTCTGCCTAGTCAATTAAACGTTTGTGGAAAGTAAATGCAAGTGTAGAAAACCTGTGATCAATCCCTAAACTTTAATTCAAACCACCAGATGAGTTCTAAAGTGGGCTTGTATGGATTATCTCAGTAACCCGGCCATTTAACTTATAAAATATGCTAGCGTTATAGAAATTCCCAGATCAAATAAATCTAATAAAAAGAACATATTGAGAGATGGAGAAATATTGGTCAACGAGTGGGTAGAAACTATCTAGAGAAGAATGGCTAAGAAAATAAGGGGGTTTTAAACTTGCTTACTTTGGAGAAATTAATGAAACAAAACACAGAACTTTTTAATAACATGATTTTTTCTATAGATTCTGTGCAAATGAAAATTTAAGCAACCTCTATCAATATTCAAATACAAAATAAACAGGAGCAAATGGAGCAGCAATGTTTACCCCTGCAGGTGCATAGCTACAACTGTAAGACGAGTCAATTGCGGTAAATATTCTAACTTCCTGGACCTTAATAAAATTTTGACATTGCAGAGAAGGGCGTTAACTTAATAAGTTCGACTTTCACTTTCACATTTTTTCTAAATTGTTATTTTTAATTTTACGGCAAAACTTTTCATTTTTTCAATCAAACTTTAGAAACATTCCACAAGCAGTAGTGAAAGTTTAATTTTTGGTGCCTTACAGAATAAGTTTCTGCATAATCAATGGTTATCATGTTTACCAATCAGTCTGGGCATCAACTGCTGGAGAAAACTTGTTGCAAAGCACGATTCCTCTCCTGACGGGATAGAATATGATAGATTTTTCGTGGGACTTCACCACAGAGTAAGAACAAGAGGAATTTTTACGTTGAACCACTTATGGGGAATGTACCTGTTGAAATATCGAACTGAAACTATAGCTTTTTGAATGTTGATTATAAATTGTGTTAGAAGCAGTAGTGACTGCTTGGTGGTTCCATGCAAGTACGTGCCTACACGAATAAAGCACGAACTGCTTAAAAATTGGATGAGGAGCTTACTAATGAAAAATCAAGACTTTAAACTTTAGAACAAAAACACACCAAAAAGATGCGTGCAGGAATTTTCCTAGATTGTTATAGCATGTAAAATGAAACTCATACTACAAATACGTTGTTCTTGGTTTGAAATTTATTGTCCTGGTTATTGTTCAGTTCATAAGTATTTAATAGGTAATCTAATAAACGCCCCCTGGGGAGGAAATTATTAAATAAAAGGGGTGTTGATTTCACCTAAAGATCGAAAGGGGGTGTTAATTAGAGGGAAGAATTAAAAAGAGCACGTCAATGAATAATTACCGTGTGGTGCTTGAACAGCCCTCTAAGATATTCTTCCCAGTTACTGACTGTCAGGAATTGAGGTTTGCCAATGAGAGGAAATATTGACCATAGATGGTAATTTTACCCACATTTTTTGGAATCAAGGTCAAATGGATAATAGAGGTTAAGCAGAACTGGATTACTTGTAAAATAAAAGTAACTATCCATTTTGCCTCTTGTAAGCTAAATATCAGCTGCGCTTTATAATTTACACCTCCAACTAAGGCTATCAGCTTCGAAAAAACCCATAAAGATCGAATTCAATTCAAAAACATGTCATTTCAGAAGCTACCCAGACAACTACCCCCTTGAGATGTTCCACTTAATAATCTTCACGAATTTAATTTTCTGAAAGTGAAAGAAATGTTTATTAAAACGTGTCTTGGGGTACGTCATCTCGTTAAAGGCAAGATAAACAGCATCCTGTCATTTTGAGTTGTACTAATACAATTTCAGCACAAAATACTGCTTCTAAATAATTACAAGTAATTGCAGAATTGGCTCTTTCCCCAATAAATCTTTTCTTAACTTCATCCTTTATTACTACAATGAACAATTCATTGAAGAAGGGTATTAGCGAAATAGATAAAAATAATGAGAAAATCAAATTTGTTTTGAATTACATTCCAAGTACAGAATATGGCTTTTACATCCGTTGTACAAACTGAGTTATCATTTTTGCAATTTAATACTCTACTTATTGGTTCCACTCCTTTCATCTACACTATTGTGGACAAAATGTTCAAATTTACATATATAGATTTGATCTTCAGGCAGAGTTACGTTCATTTCAAGCTAGAAATATTACCACTTGGAAGCAGGGCATGAAAATTAGTGAAATTATTGGGATAGTCACTGCAAAAATTACTTTTTGAGAAAGTATCTGCAATAGCTCAATTATAGTACAAAGGTACACAAGAGCCATTAGCAATGCCACGAATCCAGTTGAAAATAATCTGGTTTTTCCTAACTTATTATTTAGATAAAAAATAAATTTAGATGAATCACTTGATACAGATCAGCCCAAAATAAATATTAAATTCCTGCTTATATTAGAGTGCCTAATAATCAAGTTTTGCTTCGTTTATAACACTTTGATGCTGGTTGTCTGGACAGGTTTAGTTTATTTCTAGGAAAATTTTATCAACACCTGAGTAATAGAACTTTGTTCTGTAATCAGCACGTCCTGGTGATGAATTGGTTAAGACCCTGCACTTGAATTTTGTTTTACCTAAACGAGCTACTTGCATTGTAAAAAGTAAATTCCCGTTTAGCTAGACTGAATTTTTTTATACAGCTCTTTGGGTGGAGTTAACTATTGACCTCTGACGTTAAATACAAGACGTTGCTGTAGATACCAACTTAACGATTTCAGTTTAATTGTTTACATGTTATAATTAAAATGCCTTATTAGGAGACACTTCAAATTAGAAACTTGCAGCGTTTCTTATTCATTTTGACCATCACATATTTGTCGGTGGAAATTGAATCCAAGAAAATTGTTCGTTTCTGAATATTTTGCCAGTTAAAACACTTTTCACACCAACAAAATTTAATTACTGTTAAAAAACGACTTTTAACTAACAGGTTGACTAAGGTAACTACTGATACAATACTGGCTGATTGTTGTCAGAAATTTTGCCTCTTTCTTTGTACTGGAACCTTCGTAAACCCTTAAAGTGGTAACAAATGCCAGCTTCTTTTAAAGCAGTTGTGCAAGGTTATTTCAATTTTGTCTTAACTTCTAGAAACTACTTCATTCTATTCCTTTATCTTGTTTTTAATTCACTGAGTACAAAAAGATCATTTTGATCTCATGATTCGATTATGTAATAAAAGCTACGCTGAATACCATTGAAATAATTAGATAGATTGATACTATTGAAAGAAATAGGTCTGTACAAGTTTTACACAAATAACATAACTAAATTCTATATTTCTAGGTTTCGTTTACTGCACTAAACTAAATTACATGTTGTGGACCTCCATTATGGTAACTGTTATACACAAACGGGAATAACCTAAAATAAGGTTAAAAACACCATTAAAATAAACCAGTAGCTGTTAATAAACTGCTTTTCACAATAGGATAAAAATGTGCTTGAAGCTGGTGCACAAATCCTGCGAAACGCAAATTGTCTGTCTGAACCATTAAATCAATTTATAGTGAACAGCGTGATTTCTGTTATTAAAATAATCTTCTAAAGAGCAAAGACAACGCGTAATATTTGTTTGGTTTTCATAGCAACAAAGATTACAAATTTTGGACGAAGAAGAATATAACGTTTGTGCAACTCGTAGTCATGATTTGTTTTTATTTAAGCATTTGTTCCCACCAAGAGTAGAAGTACTATTTTTCCTAGTTAAAACAAAAGAATGAAATGGTATATTCCATAACGGTAAGATAATTAAAATTCCTGTAAAACTACCATAGTAGTAGAGGAATGGTTTAACATGGAGGTTTGATGTGGAGAAGTATAGTTAATCAACAAAAATTTAATCATTAATTAATTACAAAACACCATCATTGCCTTGATAATAAATAAATCACAAGCAATTCTAAAATCACTAACGTAACAGAAAAATTCTACAAAACAACTCAGCTAAAACTTTTTAAGTACCAATTTCAAAGAAACTTCATTTTAATCACAACAGCACTGTTTACACAGTTATACCCAAACAAATCAAACATAATTTCCACATTTGTAGTTTGGCTGCTCAAAAGTGCTGGTTTCGGAGGGATTTTTCAACTTCTGAAGTACCACAATAGCTCAGCAACCATTGAATCATCTCAAAGTCAAATAAATTGAAGTACTATTATATCGAAAGCAAAGGCTGGTAGACAGTATAAAATTAGACAAACAGTTTAACGATTGTTTTGATTTTGAAACATGCTTTAATATGCAATTCCATTATCCAATGATCTCAAACTTAGTTTAGCACATGAAGAGATTACCAAGGATAACATCAACTGTTTTAAATTGTGGGATTTCGTATATTTAAGCTGTTTACAAAATATATTAAAACCAAACATTGGAATAGTACTGATTATGAGATATTTAAGGCCAGTTAATAAAAAGCTGATGCTTATTTCTGTGATAATACGCAATCAAAAATATAAAGCCAAGGCAGCAACAATATTCAGAATGACGTCCTTTTTTCTAACTTTTGTGGTATGAGGTATGAAATTTGTATCAAATTATTAAAGATTAGTATTAAAGACTATTGCTATTACTACTCAATTAAGTACACGTTATAAAATTCATACCTGCACAGACTATTACAGTGAATTGCAGCGGTAAGACAGCCTCCATTATGTTTTAGTTTTTTCGTATGTTCATTCAGCATTCATATCTCCAAGAGTATTTTCCAGATCGTTGTATCTCTAGCAAAAGGAAATGCAAGTTACCTTTCGAGCCGGTTTTTTCTTGAATTATTTCAGTCACAAAACCAAAGAGTTTCAAAAGGAAAAATCAAAAAGGAAAAACGGTAATCGATTTTACATTCTTATCTTCTTGTTCAAACGTACATGATAGTAATCTATGTCGAACAATATAAACCGAACACGATTTATAGTAGGACAGAAATAAATGACCCAGTCATGAACTGTAAAATAAACCGTTTCTACAGGAAACCATATTCCTCTCTAGCGAAATTAGTATTTCATTGTTCAGTAAATTAACTAGCTTTCCTTAGTCACTGCAGCTTATAAACGTTTATCTATTGAAACATTATTGTCATACAAAATTTGGTTAAAATGGTAGCTGGTAACATAAATATTGGGAGTTTTCTCAAAAGAGAATCATCATGAGTAAAACTAACCATGAGGTTCTGTATATTTGTCTTTATTCAAAAGATACATGTATACATGATGATCAATTCAGTTGAAGAAAATGCAATAACTACGTGACATTAAATTACCCATTTGACTTTGTATACGCAGCAAGATAATACAAACGAAGAGATTGCTCTTACGTCTTGGGAGGAAATAAGAAGCTTGTTCTTATGAGATAAACCATGTTAGATGACAATCTACTTCTTTGTTGTTGAGGAGACAGACATAATAATGTCATCATACCTACTTTCTGCATAATTTTATCATTTATTATTTTCAAGTGCATAAAAATCTATGCTAAAATACCTTTAAATGTGACTTCCTTTCAGGTAGAGCCGTGGAAGGTTTTATATACTGATATCTGTAAACCGCAATTTACCTTTCTGTTTTTCTAGGCTTTCTGCATTCCAAATGACTGATCTATAGTAAGCAAAAAATAACACTGACCAAATATATTTTGAGTAATTTCACTCAAGAAAAAAAACACCCGCCTCACCTGATTCTAAACCTATGTTGATTTCATTTTCATTGGGTTGAATCTTTGAAATAAGTGATGTCAACAATGTAGTCAATGTCTTGGAACATTGTAAAGGATTCCTACAGATAATAAGGTATATTGTTCTATTTTGAATTTGAATTTGCATATTACAAAAGCAAAAGAATAAGTATTTGCTTCAATGCAGTATTGATGTCCTTTATTATCTAAAGACTGACTACACAGCCTGATCCATTCCGTAAAACTCAAGAGTTTCAGACTAATTTCATAACTACAACAAAAAAGACATTCCAGGAAAGTTAATGTTAGTGTCACTTTGTTCACGTTACTTTTAAGATTTACACGTGAGTTTTTTGTGTGTTTTTTTTTTTTGCTTTTCATGCTTTATCTACTAGCATGAAAAATTATTTATACGAATGGATAAATACGCAAAACAACGTAAAAGAAAATCGATAATCAAGCTAAACAAGTGTAAATCAGCATACGATGATATTGCCAATCCAAAGAAAACCATAAGTATGATTTAAAAGCTTAATTGAGACCTATATCTGACTGTAACTTTACCATTAAAGTGGCTGTGTGTTTGACCAAAGCACATTCCAATTCATTCCAATTTAAGTATCCAGACTGGATATGATCTTAAATAGTTTCTGATAGAACGATTGCAATCTTTATTATTAATAATAGACGCTGGCGAGGGTAATAAGTATTAATTGTTTCAGCGTAGTCATGGAAATACTTGTCTGACGATTTTAATCAAACTGTGCTGTTTAAATGAGACGAGATGTTATGTTTATTTCTGGAGTGAATTTAATACACTTTTGATTACTACGCAGATTATTGCTATTCAAATAAAAAGAAGACAATACATTTAGAGAAAAAGGGCTTGATAAAAGTGATAGAAGATAAAAGAAACAATAAAAATCTACAATTTCAGCCACCCAGATTTATGCAAGTTTACGAAATCACCTATTGGAAAAACAAAAAGAAACCAGCATTAACTTTGTCCTAATTAGCTGTCATTGAAAAAAAATCATGTTCTGATTGCAACTCTAAAAAGGTAGGTTAAACTGGACTTGAAAGGAAGTGCTATAGTTCTAACGAGTTTATCACGCCACACATAAAGGAAACGAAGAAGCAATTTGAAGATTTTCTTTCAGGATATAACTTGGAATAATCAGTAATTTTTTGGTAACATGGAACAAAAGTAAGCAAAAGTTTGAATAAGGCACTTGCAAATGATCCACTTCCTTTTCTAATTAAAACTGGTTATAATTTTTATTGCATTTCATCAAAAGTTAATAATGACGTGGTCCAGAATACCAATTCATGCTGTTTCATTCTTTGGATCTTGAAGTTTAGAAACTGTGTGTACTGAAATGCAACAAACAATTTCTTTTAAATTTTTTATATTACTGTAGTCAGTTATATATCTAGAATTTTAACCCACTGGACTTCACAATATAAGACTTATAAGAAACAATGTTACATTTTATTTTTTGTCACCTTTTCACTTAGAGAATTAGTGTTAATAGTAGTTTAGATGAATTTATGTGCTATATATCTTGAAATCGTGTACATTCTGTAAAGTCAGTCAACTTGGAAAGTCGTTAATAAAAAAGTGAGTGTGCCTTTGAGTCTGTTTGTTTTAATATCAAAACACACAGAGTACCTCTATAAGTTCCCTTAAAATCTTTTGGGTTTAATTTTCACCAAATATGCCCAAAAATTCTTTACTCTTTCTTCCATCCTTCCTGTACCCCTAAAACAAAAACTTAGAAGTATGTTAAAGAGCATACACCTTCGGAGTTCGTGTGGCGCTAAGTTGATAGTAAGACAATTATTAGACTTTTTGATTCTTATGAAAGTAAAGAATAAAGTTTTTGGAATATATATTGGTGGCATTCTATATAGTTTTTAGTCATTTCAAATTTTTAGAAATCTTCCTAAAGTTAACATCATTTTAATATATTCCTGAAGTTAAAAGAGACCCATTAGAGTCTGTCCTTTTTATTTCCTATAGAGACTTATTACTTACATGAATTCCATTGGTAAGAAAGGTCTTATTAAACATTAATAAACATTTATTCAAATTTTACTCCATAGCTATTATTTCTCTCTTATCTAACAAAAGGTGAAGAAAAACTGCTACCCATTGTAGTTAAAGCTCCTGAAAAATACCCTGATCGGGCTTTGGCTGTCTGCCTGAAACAAAAATTAGAGATCGGTTACCTACTTTTAAGGCAGACAATTAAAGATATATAGATATAGAGATATATAGATATTAGTGGATTCGATGTTTCTCATTGACAGAACACAATACAACTCCAGATATCCTAAATTTACTAAAAGCAATTCTTACCAACATGTGCTTCCTATTCAACAATGACATATACAGACAGAACAGCGGTGTACCCATTGGAGCTCAAACATCTTTTGTCATTGCTGAAATATTCATTCAAGCATTTGAAGCAACAGCAATATCGACAGCAGGCCAAGGTTCAACTGTCTTGTAAAGAAACGTTGACGATGTTTTCACAATTATTAAAGAAGATCATCCTTTGAGTACATCAAGAGTTTTGACTCAAACATCGTGAAAAGCATAGAAAAAAAAGAAGAAAGATAATAGTCCTTTCTTGATGTCCAAGAGAAGAGACAAGCAGACGGCAACATTTCTGTTATTGTCTACAGGAAACCAACTCATACAGACCAGTACCTTATTAACGCATCACACCATCCAGCTACAGCTCGTCATAGTACCATCGCTATTCTGTTTGAAGAGGCAAGAACCACCATTTCAAACCCCTATGACTTCAGAAAGGAAAAAGACACCTTCAAAATGTTTTCTTATCCAATGAATTCCATACTAGGAATCTCCAGAGAGCATAACAAAAAAACTAGCAGGCGAAATCATGAAGAAGAAAAAGAACCTGTAAAACAAATATGTCTTCCCTATGTCAAGGGCATCAGTGAACAGCTAAGACAAATTCTCTCACAGCATAATGTCAGGCATTCATTATTCACAATATCCACCTTAGAATGATGCTCTCAAAACCAAAGAGTCCAGTTCCACTTGAAGAGAGAGACCATATAGTTTACAGACTTCATGGTAAGGACTGTCCTGGCCTCTACATTGGAGGATCAAAGAGTTCATTGGATCAAAGAGAAAAAGAATATAAAGATTTATATATTTATATATATATATATATATACACACATACACACACATATATATATATTTATATATATTGACTGGTGATCGAAATATCGTGAAACTATTAGCTGCAATCAGAGTTCTTATTTTTTGTGTTTCACCTTACGTATATTGCTCTGCTTATGCATTAAGCACTTTTTGATATGAATTCACAAAATTACACAAATATATATATTGCCATGAAAACAACCTCGCTAAATTAACAGAAAGTAATAGTTTTCAGTCTTCTTCCTAGGCCTATTAGAATTCAATTTTTGAATTCTAATGCATAGGAATAATTTGTGTTTTCATCCTCAGGCTTAACTCCATTAATTGCCAAGAGCTATTACCGGTCTGACATTCAATTTTTCCTGATTTCTTACAAATAAATGCACTTGCTTTTGATAAAGTTCCTGCTTAGGTTAGGAAAATACTGCTCAGTGATATACATCTAGAAGTATGTCTCACAAGAGAAAGCGGTTGTTTTTGCCTCAACTAAAATTTATAGATGTTATGTACGTCAACAAGGTCATATTATTGCAGCAAGGAACATTGTAAATACCATTAGACCTGTACTTTTTACATATTTTTCTCAAACTGAAATAAACTCCTATCCTGACCAACAAAAAGTTACATTTTATACAATATTGAAGAATTCGAAAATACTTACAATAAAGCTATTCTGGTTTGTAGATTTTAATACAACCATTTGATAATGGTTGTCTAAAAACAAAAACTAATTATGATAGATATGAATTCAGACAGTTCCACTGAACATTTTTTTTGATAAAATGAAATTAGTAAAATGTTTACAAAAAGGACTCTTTGAATAAATTTATGACAACAAATGTTTATCAAGAGATTCTATATAAAAATAGTTCTAAGAAAATATTCAATTTCACACCGATTAGAACAAAATGAAAAATGTAAAGAATTGAAATGGTAACGTCAGAAACTACGTGATACTTCTTAACATAAATGTTGCATTAACAAAGACGTCATTTTAAACTATGGTATGTAAGAATAGCAGACAAAAAGAATAAGAATAACAATATAAACAAAAATGTACGAGTAGCGATATGGAGAAAGATCTTTACTCCCAACAAAACAAGAAAAAAAACTTACTGACTACGACAGTAAAATCAAAGCACAATTTTAAGGAACTCTGTTAAAAGACACGTGAAATTCCAACCAAAATGTGAAAACGTTTAAATTTTTTCGCACTCCCTTTCACCTGTAGGTATAAATATTGATAAAAGTGTACCGAAAGAAAATGGGATGAATTTCCATAGGAACTTTTAAGAATAATAGAGTGTAGACAAGTAGAGTTCAAACTGAGCCCTGAAAAACTGTGTTTGAACTTGGGATAGTTAACAATTGTTGTTATTGTTGACAGGGACCTAATTGGTTGACGGTACCAAGACCATGATTTGAAACAAAAATTAATAAGTTTTATTACCCAAAATGCTAAAGATGTTATGAACAAAATATTCTATGACATTTTTCTATTTTTATTTTTTGACCAAAAAACATTGGAAATTTAAAACCGGCAGAAGGAAAGTTACCAGTGAAAGACTAACTTGTTTTTCTCTAAAGCAGTCTATTACAATTGCAATTTTCAAAGTACATGCAACAATTAATTTTTTTTAAAAGGTCTGTTTAAGGGTATATAATTGATCAAAGCTCTTCATACGTTCATCTAAACATGAGAGTGCTGCTCAGAGTAGATAAAAACTCCTTTGCCCTTAATTCCAATCCCTCCAGCAATATTCAAAGAGAATATTGCAAAGATCAATAATGTTACAGAACAAAGCTCCCACTGGTTGCAAACAAGAAAGATGCAAACCTTCTGTACAGTTCAATGTACAAACAGGTTTTAATATTAGCAAACATTTTAATTGTTATTAAAAATGTTTATTGATGATAAATTTTCTCATTTGCAAGAGAACAACATGAAATCGAAGGTCTATGCAATACCTATCGGAGGACTAAGAATGTTACTTTACGCAGGTGGTATTATTGCCTTTATTAAAATATGGATGACCTGCAATGGGTAATTAAAATTTATAATAGCACCGTTAAAATAATTGGATTAACATCTGCAGTTGCTAAATTTTCCTGCCAAAAGTAACAAGCAATTTATTTAAAGACCAATACGTAAGGTAAAAGCTGGGTCAGAAAGAGCGGGAACTACGGAAATGGAAAATGAAACTACAGTCCCAGCAACAGCGAAAGGAAAATCAGGTGTGTTACCTCAAACTGGACAGGCTGCCACTTTTGATGTGAATAAAAACAAGAAAGTTTCGTTTATGTTTTTTTTCAACGGAGGCAGTTTAAGGAGTTACATCACTGAGGATCTGAAGAAACGACTTGCTTTATACGTTGAATGAAAAGGAACATTGAACATAAATACATTTGGTTCAGTTAAACAGGAAAAGAAATAATATAATTTAGTGACTGTAAATTTAGAAGTTGGTCAGTACACATTGCAGTTTCTGTCCTTAGTCATTCACTTATTTGCTCTCAATTAAAATCACGCACAGATATAAGCGAGTGTCCACATTTGCAAGATTTTGTGATGGACTGGAGTGCTCAAACCACTACAAGAGCAGTGGGTGTCGCATAATCGATACTGACACCGTCACATATCTCAAGAGTGTTCAACAACAAAAAAATTGGGAGAGCAAATGTATTTCGTTTGCATATATATACATAAGAAGTACTTGTGAAATTTCAAAATTTTTTTATCATTTTTTCAAGTTCTACTAAAGCTTGATGATTTTGCACAGTACAAGAGCGAACTAAGCTTCATTTTAATGATAAAAGCAAAACCTTTAACCCGCTGTTCATCGCCCTTACACGAAAACCATCTCATAGAAAAATGTAAGTTGCCGGCTGAGGACTGATTTTTGCCGACTGATACATGTGCTGTGAGGCCATAACCCTCACAACAAAGTAATTTATATTTTCCACGCCTTACTTTGCCGGTCCCTGTTACATTTGCGGGTCTTAGATGAAAAAACTCCTCCACTCCAATACAAAACGTTTGGCACTTGTGGTTTTAATAGCGAAAACAAAGCGTTTAACATAGCTATTGTTTGTATACCAATGCAGAAACGCATTTACTTGGCAGTTTTTAAATTCTCAATTGATAATCTATTATTTTATTTTTCCCCCACAGCAAGTCACTTCATCTTTTTGTTCAAATTATATATTAACTGAAAAATTCAGTTAATCTTTCTTTTTATTTAATTTAGGGATTTCAATTGCCACGGATGTCAAAACGTTATTTTATCTCAGCAAGCACAAAAATGTGGCCAACTTTTATCTGAACAGTGATCGTGTTCAACACATGCAGGCTTAGTCTAAGAACGAGTCGATTTTATTGGCTGAATGACAAGCTTTCGCCTTGGAACGTTTTAAAGTTTCTGATTTCCAAGATTTGAGGTTGGTATGGGTTTCTCCTCTGTGGGTTTTCCATCAACAAAATGATTGAAGCACACCATATGACTTGGAGTCCAATTCCCTCCTCCTTTTGTGGTGCAATTTATCAACCGTATTAATTTTCTTCTTTTATTTATATTTTATTGAAACCTTGGAAACCAGTGTGAAGTAAATGCCGCTGGACAAGGACACTTTGGTTTTTGTTTACCCGGGAAGTTGTGCATTCACTTGTTTTTCCTATTTCTGAAATGAGTAACGATTATTGATGCGGCCTGCAACTGAACAATTTTCATTAACCATAGTAAATATCAGAGCTTCGTACTCGATATATAGCTTTTCAAAAAGCTATCCCTCAGATGACAAAATTAAAAGTCCAGTAAAAAATTTGATGTCTAAAATTCAAAATTGAACAAACTGGTTTTTCATTGATGGTACCTCTGGTAAACAATGGGCTCATTTTTATTTCTTTCACTGATTCCATCTATGCGAGGCCCGAAAGGAAGCAACAGCTCAAGCAAAAGGGGGACAGAAGGCAGGCAGGAACAATAAAATACAAAACATACCGATCGCCCTCAAGGACCCTCCGTGGGATGATCCTTCTTCTTTTGTTAATCTAGAATCAGTGATCAAGCATTTCAAAAACACTTGTCCTACATGGTCGTGCCCTATAATTGAATACCCAACCATGGAGAGACCAGGGCTTTGCACTTATCTTAGCCAAAAGACTGAGAATCGAAATGAAAATAAATGACAATGAGTTTCACACCTTTAACAACTGAAAAGGCTTATCAAAAATATAAGAGAGAAATATTGCCCTTGGAACATCATTCACGCGATCGAGGCTGCCGATATTAATTTTTAAATGACTTGGTGTTATTGAGAAAGACTTCGACATTTTTGAGGAATTATAATAAGAACTTTTGCATTTCTCACCATTCATATTTAACTTTAAAATTCAATTTTTAAAGTATTCAATATTTCTCATAACAATTAAATCCAATTTTGATTTAACTCATATCACAAAGCTGAGGTTTAATATCATGTGACCCCATATTAGTCTGAAACCCTTTGGTTTTGGGAACTTCTCCCAAGACCACACCCAAGGAGATTAAAACCCAGCTTCACATTTGTGATTCTGGTTTCACCAGATCTCAGCTCCCGACCAAAAAATACTGAGAGAAAATTACACCCCTGAAATAAAAGGCTGAAAGAAAACCTTGGTTTATTAGTTAAACGTGATACAATTTTTCAAGAGCAGTTTAAACAGGGAACAATTGAAAGGATGCCTGAGGGTTAAATAAACAAAGGAAATTATCATTTTATTTGGCACCATGGCGCCATACGCAAGAGTCATGACACCCCCAAGGTCCGTGTTGTGTTGGTTTTGGAAGTGTTAAAGTTAAAATTTCTATAAAAAAGAGATTGGAGTCAGGAGATCAGTATATGCCAAAGTGTTTTATACCATTGTGAGTTTCCATTGCAACATTAATGGCTTGCCAACGGACACCAATAGGCATTTCTTTAAATTGACGACCGGGGCTCACTCTTTTTTTTATGGTTTGACAACATTAGCCAGAGCAATACCTCTATTGTTTAAATGCGATACAAGTTATTATTGTTCGGATTAAAACCGTCGCCAAATATATTTTCTGCAATGAATAGAAAGGAAATTGCTTCGTGTGACCACAGCAACCTTCAGGTTGTCAAGGTAAAATGTACGTTAATGACTTTCATGTTGAAAAAAACAGTAGACAAGGCTTTTATCTCAAATACAAACAAAATAACACTGAAAGGCGTTCCATCTGTGTAAATTGAGAACCAATGACAAAACACAGTCGAATAAAATTAATGAAATCAAAACAAACCGTTCGTACACGCAAAAAAGAGATTTCACATGTAAACGAAGGCAATCAGCCTTTCGTTCAGACTCGAAACAAAAACTGGAATTCGCATGCTCTTGTTTTTTTTAAGTCTGAAAGAGAGTTAAGCGAAGACCAGCGCAGCAATTTTCAAAGAAGCGTGTTGGCACCCAAAGTTAAAATCACGTCATTTTGTAGTGGAGAAGCAAGGTACGCAGTGTTTCAATTTTGGATGCAAAAAGCGAAAGAAAAGGAAACGTGAAAAATGACAGTGAAGGGAACGAAGGCTGCAAAAAGGAGTTGTTCCAGAACGTTTCATTCTTACGTACCGGTACTTTTCTTAGGTCGCTGTGTTATTCAAGACATTTATACTACTGCTACTACGCCTCAAGTTTTTTCCTACGGTTTGTGAAATATTTTGAACTAAACCACTGACTCATATTGATAACAGTGTTATGCATTATACTGATTTGATCATTCTATACAAGTATTCGACCAGAAATTTTTCAAGTTTGTTTAGTATTAATAATATACTATACTACACATATGTAAATCACAGTTTACCCTAATATTGTCGCCTTCAATTTTACGACGCAAAAAAATGAATGCGCTGCTTATTTAGGAGTCAAACACAGATCTCACAAACATAAAAAGTAAAGGTAACTTCTCAAAATAATTATTAAAGAAGCAGTAAAAGACAACTTTTTAAATCTCAGAAATCTTGTTTACAACAAGGCAACTTGGCTTAACCTATTTGCTCCATAGAGAAACAAACATACAAGAATTCCTTGGACCTCTGTTTTAAGTTTTAAGGTGAATATCCGAGCTATTTATTCCTTTTTTAAATTGGATTAGTCACTTAAGCGTATACGTTACTGAAATTAAGAACAGAACTGGAATTTTATTGAAGGAAATAAACAAATTAGGAGTATTTTCACTTGGAGAAGCTCTTGATTACTGTTCTTACTCTTTTATTTGGGGTTATTGTTACAATTTTGTGTTTTCTGGTATTCGAGTCGGGAAGGCACTTTTGGCGGGAAATTTATGTATGCTTTACCGCTTGGAGAGTCTCTTGGTACTGTTTACAGTTCTGATTCTTTGTTACGAATAATTGGAGTTACATTATTTAAAAGAATTGATAATAACTTGATCAATAACTGTGATATTACCGACAAGTTTACCGCTGATAAACCAACGCTATAAGTCATCTTAAGCCACCGGATTACTGCCATTAGTTGAACATTTCAATCCAAAATGTCAGGCCCATGAAATTAGAACTCTCAATCTTCTTTTGTTAAAAATTTCAAATCAAACACCAATGATAAAAAACAGTTGAACATAAAAACAACTAATCCATCATGTATACATCTCAGCCATTATCTTTTAAGAAAGATTCAATGTGATCTGAGTCCATCAGTTCATCATTTTACACCAAACTCCATACTAAAAATTGCTATGCTACTTTCGGGTGATGTAACAGGGTAACCCAGAACCAGAAACAATTTATCCATCTCATTACTGTGAAATATCTGTAACGTAGCAGCATCAAAGAGCAGTCTGTTGTAACGAATGCTTTATATGATATTACTCCGATTAACGTGAGTCTCCCCCAAGTCAAATTGACTTAATGTGTTTTACATCAACATTTTGAATCTTCTGCAGGTGTGAAACTCAAAATGTAGATAAATTCACATACCAATCATAAGAGCTAGATGTATCAAACCGATACCATACAGTAATTAATATATTATTCATTTCATCCACTGATTCATCCTTCACTCCAACTGGCCACAATTCTCCAAAACCAAATTCACAACTGCCAACTCTTGATTCAACAACATCACACAAGTCAAGCAACATAAGCAGCAAAAATAAACAGGATTTCAGAGTACTTGTAGGAAATTGTCGGAGTATCCGCAGTAACAGAGCAGTACTAAGCAAGAGTTAGTTTATAAAACCTGATGTCATAATTGGTTGTGAATCATGGTTAAACCCAGAACACACTATTGCTAAAATCTTTCCCAATGGATAGCAAACCAATCAATATAGGAAAGATCGAAATAAATAGGGTAGAAGGGTTTTTATGGCACTTAATGGTGACTTTGCCAACTGGAAAGTCGACAATAGTCAAAGCTATTGTGAAGCTATTTAGGCCGACGTTGAAAAGGATGATCCTCAGTGATTCTTACTATTGTCCACCAACTGCAACTGTTGAAAGTCTAAAACATCTATCACTATGGTTACAGAACCTCGCAAGTAACAAAGACAAGAACATCATAGTTCCTGGTTACTTAAGCCTCCAACACAAACTGGGATTTTTACTGTGTAGCATCAGTTGCACCACAATCAAATCAACACCAGGATCTCTTAAGTCTGATAAAGCAGCATGG
Source organism: Morbakka virulenta (assembly GCA_003991215.1). Lineage (NCBI taxonomy): Eukaryota > Metazoa > Cnidaria > Cubozoa > Carybdeida > Carukiidae > Morbakka > Morbakka virulenta. The sequence goes on from RDPX01000037.1 coordinate 426,525, forward strand.
ACTTGAACAAATACAAATAAAGGAACTAGACAGAACAACATCTTAAACCTTTATCTCACAAGTCACCCCAGCCTAGTGAATAGTAGTGCAGTTGTGATAGCATTCCAGGTATATCAGACGATCATATGAAAGTGGTTGATTCAAATCTGAAGCCCAAATGCACCATACCAAAAAGAAGAAAAAGGCAATATATATATATATATATATATATATATATATAATGCACCAGATGGATGGAAAGCAAGTTACCAGGTCGAAATGGAACGCAGGAGTTATAGGAGAAATACTACCAAGGGAGGAATTTTAACAGAATATATTTGTATTAATCGCATTTAATAAACGACTGTAAACACCTTTAGTCATTGTAGGTTGTAACAGAATTTGATCATAGGTAAGAATCAATTTGGGAGAGTATGTCATGGGGAAAATGCAAAATCCAGGGCTCCCACTTCCCAGTTCAAGTTTCCATTTTATCTGTACTTTGTTCTTGGCTCAATCAAATTTGCCCCGAATGTCACCTCATAATCCTTAGTGCCCTGTTGGGAGCCAAGTCTCTTCTGGCATTGACTTTCATCAAGAACTTTTAATCTCTGACCCCTGTCTTTTTCCATTTCATTGCAAGTTCTGTTCTTCAAATCAAACGACAACCGAATACTTTTCCTTTTTCATGGGTTTTTTCCGTCCCTTGTACCTCCTGTTTCTCCCTTTACCAGCATATCTTTCCTCAACAGTTGTACAATCCATATTTCTTTTCTTTACATACTTTTCTTTATTAAGCATCTCTTTTTCTCAACCACTTCCAGTACTCTCTCCTTGTACTTTTTTCAACTCAAACTAAAGAAATAATTTTAGAGGAAAGGGGGTTGAAGTAATTAAAACACCACCCAGAAATGACCTTAGTCACAATGGTGCATCAGTGATTGTTTAGTAATTGCTATTTCATTGATTGTTAAAAGGAGATATAAAGAGAGAGAAACACATCGAGACAGAAAGAGACAGAGAGAAACTGAGAGAGATAAATGGAGGGACAGAGAGGGAAAGAGACAGGGAGACAGAAACTAAGAGATTCTGAAAATAAGTTGGCCAATCACTTAAGTTACTCGATATTACACTTTGTATTGTGAAGAAATAATAATATTTTTCACTTGGTTACTTCTTTGTGTTTCCATGATCCCTTACCATTCTCATATCTGCACATAGAAGGCATTTGTAGTTTTCTTTGAAATAAAATTTTCACGTTGTTTCTTATTTATTTTGAAAATTGATTTCTTGCTTTTGAAATAAATAATCCCTTTACTTTGGGATATATGAAGGTATTGAGACGTTAAAATGAATCCTTTGAATAAGCCCTTTGAAGGAGAGAAACTCTCAGAGACAGAAGATAAGATTAAGTTTTGCATAATAAAGCCTTTTCACCCAATAACAAATGGCGTTGAGAATTAACATATTATGAAGAGAAGGGCTAGAATATTCCAGCCAGAAGAGGTACAGCTGGTAGCTAGGTTCTTCTGCAAGACTTTCGTTTTGGTATCTCCTGTGTAGCTTTTGAACAGACGTCTACAGAAAAGCTGTCATTTTGAAACAGTGTATCTTAACTTTTCGACTGATTTCAATGTTCAGCGCTCTGTACTGTACGATTTTATCATAATAGGATTACAGTAAGTCTCTTATTTTAGGCTCTTGCAAAACAAGGTATTTTTACATCTTTTCTCTTACCATCCCTAAAACCTGTACTCAAATAATAAAATAACACCAAACACATGTTGTAGATGTAAGTTGCATTTNAAGGAAGTGTAAATATTTTATTCAATATACATTTGTACAGGTTTTCGGGATCAAATTTCGTTTAAATACCAAAGCATAAAGGTTGTTTCTCCTCTGTTCCCGTCCTATTGCCATTCTTACACATTAAGCAACTAACGTGTCTACAATGCCCTTGTTGTTCTTTTTCTCATCTTGGTCCTCTTAGTGCCGTTCCAAGGACACATACTCTCAGGAATGGAGGACACATATTCTTGCCATAAAATGTGACTAAGAACTTACTGGAAACTGCTCTTCTCTATACCAGCCAGAAGAGGTACAGCTGGTAGCTAGGTTCTTCTGCAAGACTTTCGTTTTGGTATCTCCTGTGTAGCTTTTGAACAGACGTCTACAGAAAAGCTGTCATTTTGAAACAGTGTATCTTAACTTTTCGACTGATTTCAATGTTCAGCGCTCTGTACTGTACGATTTTATCATAATAGGATTACAGTAAGTCTCTTGTTTTAGGCTCTTGCAAAACAAGGCATTTTTACATCTTTTCTCTTACCATCCCTAAAACCTGTACTCAAATAATAAAATAACACCAAACACATGTTGTAGATGTAAGTTGCATTTTTGTTTGTCAAAGGCAGGTGCCTTTTTGTAGTCTTAATGTCCAATTATAACAAATTAGGAGATTTTCTAAACATATTTCTGTAAAGACATATTACTTCAGCCGAATACCATCAAGCCATAATCAGTTAAGACCGTAGGGGCATTGTTGAGTTCTCAATTCTGCTTTCCAATTCTATATGATAATACTCTACCTGCATCTGTGGCTGGTAACCTAGTAGAATCTGATATTCTGTATGCACGATATTCTACGCTCGGTCTTCCTCTACTTTGATGGTGGTCTGTCATACATAATGATGTTTTGTCAAAATTTGATGATGGTTATTACTTAAGCAAATTACTTAAACAGTGATTGTCCTATTACTGGTATCAGCATTTTTATCTTTATTGTGCTTTATGTGGTTTCTCCTTTATCGTTTCATTAGTGCTGTGAAATATAGATAATATTCATAGTAACTTTCCATAGTATTTCAATTCAGACGCGTTACTCAACTTTTGCACGGCTGCATTGATTGTCAAACTCTTACATTCGTAAAGCCTCTTAGATATTATTAACTTTCCAGTAACCTATTCTTTAGTTTTCATTGTACAGTTTGAGCCTTGCTTCTTGTCAGTTAGATTCATAAAAAAATTTCTTGTCATCTTCGGAATATAGTTCATCTTTTGTTATGTTACAAATTTACTTTTATACTTTCCTCTTAGATCCTACATGTTGAGCAGAAGATCATACTCCTAAACGGTCATTAATGTTCTATCCAGGATTAGAAAGCCTTTGCTAGAGTCAGACAGTCATACTATTTTGATCAAAATAGCAACTGCTTTCCCTCTAGTTTCTGTAGCGATAATTTTAATAGTAATAGGCTGTTGGTCTCTTGTTAAACACTAAGAAGAAAAATAAACAGTTAAGAAAGTTCTTTATAAGATCGATGAATTTCTATAAAATTGAATTGGAAATTTCATTTAAGAGGCTGATGAATGACAATTTAATTACAAATGTATTTTAGAATTTATAGGTTTATGAGTACTTAATGAATATTTTTTTGGAGACAGGGAAAATTTGACAAGAATTTCTTTAAGGTTGTTGTTCCATCTGCAGGTGAAAAAAGGTGCTTCAGAAAACACATTTAAATGAGGGTTGCTGAAAATCAAATATTTTATTCTTTATTGATACAGAAACATTGCTGATTGTCATGAAATTCCTGAAATACTTTAATACAAACAATAAATGATTTTCAGGAGTAATTGTGTGTGCTTTTGGATATGAGAATGCTAACTAATTGAATAACTAAGATTTGTTAAGAAATAAAATTGTTTGGCGGTTTTTGGAAGATCTTTTGACCGTAACAATATCCTTCAAAATACTTTCCCATTGACGTCCTATTTCTCTGACACCATGCCAAGATTAGAAAATGTGATATATGAATGGGACCCCAAAAGAAGGCATTCCAAAAAATGTATTTTTGCAATATCACACAGTAATAGTAATAATAGTAATAATAATAACAATAATAATAATAATAATAATAATAATAAATGCCCATTGGCATACATAACACCATGGCGTTTTTTGCTTATTCATTGTTGTTTTCGTCACCAAACAGGACAATAACAAATATCCAGTCTGAATTCAATGCTGCAATACCAGACTTAGTACTTGTACTAGGATATCTTTCCATGTATTTTTAGCTATCAGGCTAGGAGTGGGGAGTGCTGTAGTCATATGTTGTTGTGATACAACAACAACCGCTTGAGCAATGTGCCTTTCCTCACTGATTGTGGGGCCACACTTGCAAGGTTGAAGTGATGTTGCCATTTTGATTTGGTTTTCTATTTGTCTCACTCTTGTGGCTACAGTACATGTGCCTGCATTCAGGCACATGTACTGCCCGTGCCCGCTTGAGCAATGTGCCTTTTCTCACTGATTGTGGGGCCACACTTGCAAGGTTGAAGTGATGTTGCTATTTTGATTTGGTTTTCTATTTATCTAACTCTTGTGGCTACAGTACATATGCCTGCATTCAACCTACCTGGCTTGTTGTTGGGCGCTGAATGCGGGTTTTTCACCCATCCACCTCTAGATGGTATGTAACCACTCGATAATAATAATAATAATAATAATAATAATAATAATAATAACAATAATAATAATTAACGTCCTGGGTATGACGTTAAAATGCAACCGGTTGTGGAGTTTCGACGTGGACGAATGAGGTTACCCTTTGCCACAACTACCTCCAGGTCACCCTTGGGCAAGGTGAAGCACCTTTTAGCCTACTCCGAGACCTTGAAATACTGGGTTGATGTCCGGTGGAGTTAAGTCTGTCTCATGGGCAGGGAGGGCTCTTTAGCCTTGGTTGGCAACCCCCCTAGTGACGGTGTCATGATTAAAAACACCCAGGAAGGAAAACCTGAATAACCAATTACCCTATGTTTATGGAAAATAATGAAAGAAAATCATCCCGCATGCTCGTCACGCGGTTAAACAAGGAGCGCGTTCCTCAGTGATGGACCAGGCTGGGGTCGAAAAATGTACTACTGGGACAAATTCCTCCAACCCCCAGACCCTAGAGGCTTTCCGTAATGAGAATAATTCTCAAGTAGGCCCTCTAGATTATAAAGTTATGAGCCAAATAACACAGAAAAAAATACAGAAGTAGACACGGGAGGAATACAAACAAGTCATGAGAGCTTATTACCAGGCACTTGAGCAACCATCTAATGAGAATAGCACAACCCATACCTACCAGATATGGAGAAGGATGAATTTTGACAACAGAACTAATATAGATGCAAACAAACTAGCAAATGTAAGGAGAGACATAGTAAAAAATAAAAGATTAACGGAAACTGAATTAGAAAGAATAAAAACAGACATTAGGGGAAACCAGCAAAAAACAGACACGGCAGAAAACGAAATCAATCGAAGTACAAATAATATAGCAAGAGAAGATGACAAGATAACACATAATAATAAAGGAAATGTTACGCATTTGACTCATTCAGAACAAAACGAAGAAGTGAGAAAAACATTAGACATGAAACAACAAATATTAGATAAATGGGAGGAAATAAAATTCGTAGAAAAAAGAAATAGAGTTATGCTACCAAACATCACCAAAGACCGCAAGGCTAAAGAATTGATAAAGGTATCAAATAATGCTCTGTTAATAATAAAGAAACAACGTCACGAGCCATTAGATGTAACAGAAATAAATGAACTGATGTACGCAACTGCTACAGTTATAACTGAAAACAAAGGTGTCAGATTTAAAAAACAAAGAAAGTTAAAGAGAAAAAAACCTGCGTGGAAAGAGAGGATTGAAAAAGAAATTACTAGAATGAGAGGCGATTTATCGATTCTCACAGAGTTAACGAAAGATAATGGAATTAGTGAGAGAAAAAGAAGAAAAATCATGAGAAGATACACTATTAAGAAAGAGGAAGACATTGCTGCTGAGAAAGAAAAGTTAAAGCAGAAGATACAGGCAAAGGCTCAAAGAATAAGAAGATTCGAGAAAAGGAATAAACAGTATCGACAAAATAGAATGTTTAAATCTAATCCCAAAGTATTTTACCGAGAACTAGGGAAAAAACAAATGAAAGTTGATGAGCCACCAACTTTAAACGAGATTGAAACGTTTTGGAAAACCATTTTAGAAGATGATAAACATCATAATGAGGTTGCTGAATGGATAAGAACACAAGAAGAAATGCATAAAAATTCACCAGAACAACAATGGAAAGAGATAACTAGGGATGAAGTTACAGCAGCTCTTCGAAAGTCAAGTAACTGGAAATCCCCTGGCGAAGACAAAATAGCCAATTTTTGGTTGAAGAATTGCGAATCCCTACACGAAGACCTAACAAGGTGTTATAATGAAATAGTAAGAGAGCCCGAAAAAAGCCCGACATGGTTAACACAAGGAATAACATACTTATTGCCTAAAACACAAGAAACAAAAAATCCCAAAAACTATAGACCAATCACATGCTTACCAACCACATACAAAATATTAACATCGATTATCGGAGAGAGAACTTACAACCACTTAGAAGAAAACAATTTACTACCAGTTGAACAGAAAGGATGTAGAAGGGGTTCGTATGGTTGCAAAGACCAACTTCTTATAAACAGGATGATTCTTGAAGATTGTAAAACTAAGAGAAAGAATCTCAGTACTGCCTGGATAGACTACAGAAAAGCTTTTGACAGTGTTCCTCATAGTTGGATTATTAAAGTAATGCAAATCTATAAAGTTTCACCAGATCTAATCAAATATATGAAACACAGCATGAATACATGGCAAACAACAATGATACTTAATTTCTCCTCTGGTTGCATAACTACAAATCCTATTAAAATTAAAAATGGAATATTTCAAGGAGACTCATTATCTCCCCTCCTATTCTGCTTATCTCTTGCACCTCTCAGCAATCTATTAAACCACACAGAATTTGGATACGAAAATAACAAGAGGCGATTAAATCACCTGTTCTACATGGATGATCTGAAACTATACTCCAAGAATGAAAATCAGTTAGAAGGACTTTTGAACATAGTAAAGATATTCAGTGACGACATTAAAATGCAATTTGGACTGGAAAAATGTGCCAAAGCATCCTTTAAAAGGGGAATACTGACAAATACTTCAAGCGTAAAGCTAGATGATACAACGATAATTCAAGAACTCGATCAAGAAGGCACATATAAATATTTAGGCATAGAGGAAGGCAATGGTATCAAACATGCAACAATGAAAGAAAAGGTCAGAAAAGAATACTATCGAAGAATTAAGATGATCCTGAAAAGTGAGCTGAATTCATCTAATAAAATCACTGCCATTAACACTTTGGCAATTCCAGTAGCAACGTACAGTTTCAATGTAATTAACTGGCAAATGAAAGACATCAGAAAAATGGATGCCAAGACGAGAAAGATAATGACAGTGCATAGAATGAATCATCCTAAAGCAGATGTAGAAAGGATATATCTGCCAAGAAAGGAAGGAGGCAGAGGGTTGATTCAATTGGAATGTGCTTACAAAACAAGCACTGTCGGTTTAGAAATGTATTTGAAAGAAACAAAAGATAAGCTGTTGAAACAAGTATACAAACATGAAAGCGACAAGAAGTTATATTCGATCCAAAAGGAGGCTAATAAATTTGAAAAGGAAATAGGATTGCAAATGGAGAGTACTGAAAATGAAAAAGCCATGCCAATTACAAAGAAAGTGAAATTTCTAAAAGAAACAGTAAAGAAAAAGATTATGATCAACATGAAAGAGAGATGGAAAGAGAAACCGCTGCATGGACAGTACCCAGAGAGAATTGACAGAGCAGATGTTGACAAAGAATTGACATTTAAATGGTTACAAAGTTCAGGATTGAAAGCGGAGACAGAGGGTTTGGTGATAGCTGCACAAGATCAAAGTTTAGCAACACGCTACTATCAGCACAAAATTATTAAAAATGGAGCTGACCCGAAATGTAGATTATGCCATGAATTTGATGAAAGTGTGGAGCACATTATATCTGGCTGTCCTGTTCTAGCAAAAAAGGAATATTTAGAAAGGCATGATAAAGCATTGGCGTATATTCACTGGAAAATTTGTAAAAACTACCAGATTGAAGTCAGTAACAAATGGTATGAACACAAACCAACCAAAGTTGCTGAAGGAAATGATGTTACAGTATTATGGGATGTGCCTATTAACATAGACAAAGAAATCAAAGCAAACAGGCCGGATATCGTAATCAGGGATAAATCAAAGAGTTTTTGTACTTTAATTGACATGGCTGTACCATCAGAAAGAAATGTTGCGACAAAGGAAATCGAGAAGATTGCAAAATACAAAGATCTTGAAATAGAAATCAACAAAATGTGGAACACTAAAACGACTGTCATCCCAGTTGTAATAGGAGCTCTTGGATGTATTAGAAAAGGAATAAATCGATGTATTGATCAAATACCTGGTAATATTAGAATCGAAGAACTGCAGAAAACGGTGCTTCTTGGAACTGCATATTTACTAAGAAGAACTCTATCTATAACTTGGCCCCAGGATCATAGATTGATCCCGGCATATTCAAAGGACTGAAGTACACAAACGTTGTAAAGCATTTTTTTAAATAATAATAACATATATATGAGTTTTTCCCATTTAATAACAGAAAAAAATCTCCAAAACTAACTGTCATTCGAGTATCCATCGCAGTTCCCTTTATTTATTGAAAACTGAGATCTAAAACAAGTAAACCAAGTGTTGCTTTTTTAAGTATATATTCCTATGTCTGTGCTTGTGCGCGTGTGTCTGAAAATGGATTAATATATGAAATTATTGCGCTGTACAAAAGTTGTAGTCATGTTTCACTACTACTACTACTACTACTACTACTACTACTACTACTACTACTACTACTACTACTAGTACCTCTACTACTACCACTACTACTTCTACAACTCTCTCTCTCTCTCTCTCTCTCTCTCTCTCTTTTAATATATATAAAATATATATGCATATTCATCTACATATATATGTATATATATAAATTTCGGTGTGTAAAAGAATTTTCGACCTAATAAAACTAAAATATACTATTTTAATCCATACGTAGAGCTTCAAAATTAAATAAAAATCTACAAAATATTAGGAATTATTACAATAACGTAAGTTTAACACACATAGCGATGAGATGACATGGCTACCTCTATTTACCTCTATTTATGAGAGACATGGCTACCGCTATTTATGGCCCCTTGAAGTTAACTATGTAAAAATTTTTCGCATGCCTGTATTTGGTTAATATTTTGGTGGGGTCTCTTTTAAAGAATTCTTTTGTCTGCTTACAGAACTGCCACCTTTTCGGTTAAACATAAATTGCCTACTTTCGAGCAGTTTATGGATGCATTTGCATGCCTGAACATAGTCCGTTTTGAGAAAAATTGTTTTGGAGCTTCTTTTCAGTACCAAACGTATTTGGATAAAGCTGTACTATGCCTGAAATTTATTTTTTCAGAGGTTGTTTATGGTTGCTGTAATTTGTTTTGAACTCATATTCCGTCATTCTAATGTTTGTTTTATCTTACATGCCTATGTTAGAATTAGAACATTTACCCTCCAAAGGGAAGTTCTTGTTGTTAACTCATTTAAATTCCCTGTCGGGGTTCAAATAATAATTAATCTCTATAATACTGTTATTGATTTTCTTGATGGAATTTGGAAACTGATTGCTTTAGTATTTGTTAAGACATCGAGGTGTTAAAATCTACAATATCAAATTTGACAAATCGTGCTTTTGGGTTGTTTGGTAAATTTTTACCCTGTTGATTTCATGGAAGGCACTCTTCCATTGAACCACATGATCAGCATTTGAGTTTTTACATGATACCTTTCAGGTACAATTTGTTTTTAATACCTATGTCTGTGCGGGACTTATCAATCTACCTTTTATGATATGTGGAAAATTCTGCTTATGGTCTTCGATGGTGACGTTGGCTTTTCTTTTCATGTGAAAAACGAGACTGTGGTTGGTATTTTCTTGTCTTTGCGAATATATATATGTACATTAACAAATGAATATGAAATGTCATCACCAACAGTGCTCTACCACATTAAAACGTAGGAGCTATCATATAATCAGATGTACGAGTAAGAAAAATTCTAACTTTACAGTACTCAGAGTTTCATGTCTTTCACAATCTTCAGCTGTAAACAAATCTGTATACAGCTGAAGATTGGTAAAGACATATATAAAGGTATGTCTGTCTATGTGTGTATAAAGGTATGTCTGTCTATATCTGTATGTATTTTCATACATAAGAATAGTTTGTAGCCTGTACTCTTCACTGTTTTGCCAAGGTTATTATGCTGAGGATTAGTGAAAGGCTTTCTGAAAAATATTTGTTTTACTTTAGCTCATTGAGCTATTCAACTGTCCTTTATTTCTTTTCCATATCCTGTTTTCATATAAACTCAGTAGTATTATCCCAAATCGGAACATTCATCGTATTAATATACTTTCAACGTGGTTGATATATAATTGAATTATAATGAGAGTCCAAATAATGTTGACCTCAAAAATTACCCAAAAGATATTTTAAGTAGATATTAGCTGCTTTAAGTAAAGTAAATTGTACTTTCATGAGGCTTGCTCTATTTTGTATATGCATCCTGTGTCTAAGGTTTGTTGTCGACAACAACGGGTAATTAAGAACTTATTACTCAGCAGATTATGTAATGATTGAAAACTAAAACGAATTGCTTGCTTAAAGGACCTTTGCTCAACCTTCTTCTTGCTTAAAATCTATTCAAAATACTATAGGTTTCACGTGTATAGAGAGCAATGGTGGTGGGCTGTTTTCTTTTGTCAAGTAATAATCTTTAAAACCACAGAAAGGTTACCATGGCAATTTGATAAAGTAAATTTTACGTTTAATTAACTGCTCTATCAAATTCTCTTTGCAAAAAGATCTTTATTTATTTCCAATTGGTCAATAGTCCAGAAATATAGATCACGACTTGATATGTTGTCATTGGAAACATAACCTTGTTATGAAAACACAATTTTTTATTAACCTCTCTATTGATATTTCTCAAAGTTAAAAGTAATGATGACTTTTTGAGTTCCACTACATGCCCTTCCTGAATAACTTCAATACAAAAGCCTCTAAACCAAGTGTAGCCAGTCGTTCAAATCCGATTGAGTGTAGCCTTTGCCTGACTTTACTTGTTCATTTCGTGAGAGTAATAATGTAATAGTACTTCCAACTTGAATAATATATATAACACAGGGCACGTGACCGTTACAAGTAAATTTATAAAGGTATAGAGTTGTAGGTACGAAAATACAAGAAATAGTATATATTGCACATATAAATTATTAGTGTATGTATTGTATGCCATATACTGTCTCATCAAACATAATAAACTTTAAATATCAATATCATTTAGTGTTTCTATGCATATACTTTTTATGCTTTAGCTCTTGCGTTATGTGCTTCTGAAATCTGGGTTCCCTCTTTTGAAAGGGATTAATTAGAGTATAGATAACTTTAGTTTACTGGTCTCCTTTACTCCAAAAAATGATTTTCAGGCAAAATTCCAAAGTTTTCCAGCTTGTGGTTTCAAAGCTTTGTGGTCTTGGGAATTGCTTTAACGACTAAGTCTTGCTTTCTGTAAACATTTCACATTTAACTTGCTATTAACATTATGTCTTTATCTTATATTTGCTGAATGCTACTGAAACCAAAGGCAGTGGGCACACCCATTTCCAAATTTCAAAATATTAAAACTGAAAAATGCCAGGACAAATAGGAACATAAAGAAAAATAATATTCTTTGCTAATTTACTTAATCACTTGTTTATCATTCCCGGGTATGTGTGGTATACTGTTCAATTTTGGAAAGTCTCATATTCCATCAAACACAGGAAAACACTAATATTTGCTAAAGTATGGTAAAAATCTATTTAGGCTCAGTTTACTCGTTTTCTTTTCTACAAAATATATTTTAAAGAACTAGTATGGAGATCTTTTATTTAATTACATTATTGGACCGGAATTTTCTTTTTCATAAATCAGATTTAAAGTAAAACTGTGAACAAATGTCATTTATTAAACAACAAAAGGCAGCTAAGAGATCCAAGTAGTTAACTGTTTACTACTTTTACGAAATAATTACTTGATCCATTGTAGAATATATTCACTGGAGTAGTAATCTTATTCGCTAAACACGACTTTCATTAAATCTGTAGAACTTTAATTTTTTTGAAAATTATAACATTACAGGTGAATAGAGATACTAGTCACCAGGGCCATGCAACATATCATTATTTCAGTGTATCCCGTTACCTAACATAGGTCCTTACCAAGCACGTTTGAGTGAATTAGGATTTTCTTTCTTCTAGGAAATGGTAGAAAATGACTGAAATTTATAACTGGATGTTGCAAATTCCAGTCTGAAAGAAGGAAATGATCCCCAAGCAATTTCCCTGTGCATTTTTTTCCAAATGTTATTTCCATGAAAAAGATATGAAGACAGAAAACATATCTGATTGTATTCTCTGTGTTGAAAATTCAACGTTTCACTGTTTGCAGGAAAATTATCTTTGTAAATTGATTGTGATTGCTTGATATGAGATACTTATTTTCACATCCTTTACAATGAAAATTCCACAAAGATATTGATTCTTTATAAGAAAAATAGATGGGAAGGTAGTTGATCCGATTGCAGTAGACGCAGTGTTTATGGTGTTAATAGCTATCTCTATTACTAACTGAACAATGTTTTAATCTCCACACAAAATTTTCATTTCTCAACTGAATGCTCAACTTTTCCGGACTCCTGGTTTTGAACGTCTTACCAAATTATCCCCTTATCAACCTTTCATGGAACAAAGATGTTCATTAAGTGACAGGAATATCTCGTTAATGCTTAAATTGAAAATAAAGACAAAAATTGGAAAAATATAAAAAGCAACTGGAAAACGTAAGTTGTTTACCGCTAAATTGGGAAGAGCACTTGTGCCTTTTGACATCTCCTTTATCAAGTAGGATAAACGTTGTGTTTATTTGGACATATTGTGTGATGAATAATTGACGTATTTTCATTATTTTGGTTATTGGAATTCGCTGTTGGTCTTGTAGTGGTTCTTCAGGTTGTTAAGAGATGGGACGAAAAGTGACTTGTAACTGTCAATTCTGGTAAGACCAAACTCAAGTCTTCCAACAGGAAGCAGAATCCTTGTTTTCTAATTTATCATTTATTTATTAATAGATCAACACACATCAAGGATGTAAGCCATTCGAGAATAACAGTTGAACAAGGTGGGTAGCTTGACAGGTCAATAAGAAATAAAATTATAAAAGGGTAAAAAAGTAAGTAAAATGAACAAAATTGATGAGTTATGATAATGTTTGTGTCAAGTATTTATTAACATTAGATTTAAAGATCCCTCATGGTATAATCGTTTTAAAAGCAATCTTGTAGCAACTTTTTACACAGATGGAAGGTTCCTGGAAAGGGACTCGGTGGATCGAAATAACTTTGATGTCGCCACATGGAAGACGGAAGTATAGTTCTTGCTGTGAGAGCTTTAAGGCGTGGTATTAGAGATTAAAACTTACCTGATCACTTTCAAACTAAAGGTAGAGCAAAGAAAGGGTAGTAACCTCTTCTGATGGAAAGAGGCTATAGTGACATAAAGAAATAATCTTGGAGAAGATAGTGAAGTCCATTTTTAAATGTATCAAGACATGAAAGAGTGGTTGAATAGCGTCTCTTCAGATATAGCAGCGGTACTACATCTTAGGACGTACTTTACCTTTAGAAAGCTAGAGGATTGATAATTTCTGGTGGATTAAAAAGAGCCAAACATTTTGCCAGCAGCTTTAACAACAGATTCAAAATGATATCAGTATTCTATTGCAGATCTGGTGCGGAAATTTTTATCTTTACAAATCCAGTCTAATCCTTTAAACAAACCGAATTTATACCTTAATTAGTACTTTGAACAAAAGGTCGTATATGAAACATGGCGCAGTGGATTACATAAGAAAAACTTTTAGAGCTCTAACATCGTTCAGATCAGAAAATGGCATATAAGATAGGAAACAAGAATTTAGAGACTTTGAGTCAAATGGACTATGTTTAGTGGACATATTATATTTCACAATGTCTTAGGAATAATTAACATTACTATCAATTCCTAATGAATATAAAGAATTCAATAAAACGCCATTCATTACCGTAAATTTTCTCTTATTATCAATTAATTGTAAAAATTGAGCTGAAATGACCTAGTACAATGCAAGACAATTTCTCATTTAGAAAAGAAAAGGTTCGAAATATTTTACTACCTAATCATCGTTTAAGTGCCTTTCCTTGCTTAGAAACATTAATGTATCATAGATTATTTAGTCTTCCAAAGAATAGGCTATGCATATAACTACAAGCAAGAGAGGTTATTTCCTCCGAAAAAATATAGACCGGAAAATTTGAATTAAAAGAAAGCAAAAGAAGAGAGGAAAATAAAGTAGAGAACGAAAACCAGCAGTTTTTAAATTTAACCCTATTCGCATGTAGATACTTTGACAATAAATGAAAAATGAGCAACCGTTCCCAATTACAAAAGCAAAAATAAAATAAATATTTTAAGAACAAAAAGGCAGCAAAGAAAATTGGATTAATCGCACTTGTTATTGCCATTTTTGCCATATATCATTTTTGTTATACATTTACTACTTTTAAAGAGTAGATTTGCTGCAAAAATTTATAAACCAAAATTAATATGAACTTTATAAGCAACTTATTTCTTTATTATAAATCAATTTGATGAAGGGTTAATGTGTTTTTAAACTTTGTTATATGTGAGAATGTCTTGATACGTCAAAATAAATTCATGAGAGAAATAGTTTATTTTGTGGCTATTCAACTGTCGTCTTTTTGGTTTATTTCACCAAGTGAGATAATGTTTGATAGTTCATATTGACAGTGGGCAGGGAAACTATGAATTTTTCTGTTATTTTGTATCTTACAGGTTGTACGTTTTCACTGTAAACTGTACCCCAAAAATGAGGTCATGATAATGTGATGCCTGCATTTAAATCTGTATTGCCTATCTGTATTGATCTCCTTGACCAATGTAAAGTGTAAGATGCAAAAAACAATACTGCAAAGTCAATTGGTTCAGTGGAGTATTGACAAGCATTGAAAATGACAGGTATCTTAAATCAATACATTTGCATAAGCCATTTCAACAGGAAAAATAGTATAAAGGCAGACAGTATTAGGTACAAGTTGTAGCTGTCACCTGTAAGGGTAATGTAGCTGTATGTTTTTCATTGTGCCATTGGTCATTTTGGTAAAAATGATTTGAGCTAGAAGCATTTATTTTGTTTCCATTTGAGTGCTACAATTAATTGTTTATTTCCATCATCGTATTTTTATATTATATAAGCGGTCTTGTGCTCTCTACAGTGGTGAAGAGGTAATATTATTGACTGACATAATCATCGACTGATGATCCATTATTCCTGTAATTACCACCAGACCATTACTCATTCTTTTATTTTAATCTATCACAATTTCATTACTCTTCTTTGTCATTCTTCTTGCCATATATATCTTTCTATACCAATCATTCTTACTTTCTTTTGTTATTTGTCGGTAAACTTGTGTGTGTGTGTATGTGTGTGTTGGTATGTGTGTTAGTCGTTGTGTTGTCTTTCGTATTGACCTGCTTCTTGTTGATGTATGTGTCGTTTCCTCACGGTCATTAATTTAGCTAATGCCATCTTTGGCTCTGAGTGTTATACTCTATTATATATATATATATATATATATATATATGTGTGTGTGTGTGTGTGTGTGTGTGTGTGTGTGTGTGTGTGTGTGTGTGTGTGTGTGTGTGTGTGTGTGTGTGTGTGTGTGTGTGTGTGTGTGTGTGTGTGTGTGTGTGTGTGTGTGTGTGTGTGTGTGTGTGTGTGTGTGTGTGTGTGTGTGTGTGTGTGTGTGTGTGTGTGTGTGTGTGTGTGTGTGTGTGTGTGTGTGTGTGTGTGTGTGTGTGTGTGTGTGTGTGTGTGTGTGTGTGTGTGTGTGTGTGTGTGTGTGTGTGTGTGTGTGTGTGTGTGTGTGTGTGTGTGTGTGTGTGTGTGTGTGTGTGTGTGTGTGTGTGTGTGTGTGTGTGTGTGTGTGTGTGTGTGTGTGTGTGTGTGTGTGTGTGTGTGTGTGTGTGTGTGTGTGTGTGTGTGTGTGTGTGTGTGTGTGTGTGTGTGTGTGTGTGTGTGTGTGTGTGTGTGTGTGTGTGTGTGTGTGTGTGTGTGTGTGTGTGTGTGTGTGTGTGTGTGTGTGTGTGTGTGTGTGTGTGTGTGTGTGTGTGTGTGTGTGTGTGTGTGTGTGTGTGTGTGTGTGTGTGTGTGTGTGTGTGTGTGTGTGTGTGTGTGTGTGTGTGTGTGTGTGTGTGTGTGTGTGTGTGTGTGTGTGTGTGTGTGTGTGTGTGTGTGTGTGTGTGTGTGTGTGTGTGTGTGTGTGTGTGTGTGTGTGTGTGTGTGTGTGTGTGTGTGTGTGTGTGTGTGTGTGTGTGTGTGTGTGTGTGTGTGTGTGTGTGTGTGTGTGTGTGTGTGTGTGTGTGTGTGTGTGTGTGTGTGTGTGTGTGTGTGTGTGTGTGTGTGTGTGTGTGTGTGTGTGTGTGTGTGTGTGTGTGTGTGNTTCCTGTAATTACCACACGACCATTACTCATTCTTTTATTTTATTCCATCACAATTTCATTACTCTTCTTTGTAATTCTTCATACCATATTTATCTTTCTATACTATTCATTCTTACTTACTTTTGTTATTTTTCGGTAATCTTGTGTGTGTGTGTGTGTATGTGTGTGTTGGTATGTGTGTTAGTCGTTGTGTTGTCTTTCGTATTGACCTGCTTCTTGTTGATGTATGTGTCGTTTCCTCACGGTCATTAATTTAGTTAATGCCATCTTTGGCTCTGAGTGTTATACTCTATTATATATATATATATATATATATATATATGTGTGTGTGTGTGTGTGTGTGTGTGTGTGTGTGTGTATTCAACAGGCGACTGTCATTTACCTGATGAATACAATGCCAAAAATTGAAACCGCAAAGAAACTTAGTTGTTTTGTTATCGCGCTCTGCAGTAACTTCAGATACTTGGAGCACTCTACAAGATTGCAGTTTTTATACATACGAATTATATAAATTCCATTTTCAGTTATTGTCTACTGACGTCTACTAAACAAAATTAATTAATATAAACTATCATCATCTCATTCTTAGATCTTGAAAGGAATCTGTTGTTTTTACAACACTCCTTATTTTTGCCTGCGATAGTTGTCAAGTAGACATTGATTGATTGTATTAAATTGAATTAACAGAAAACATGACCACTGTTACTCAGTTTGTTCAAATTTTTCATACATTCATTAAGTAAATGTCTTGTTATTTTATTCAGAGGGAAAAAGTGATAATAGACCGAAGGAGAAAATGATTTGGGTAATATACCTAATATAATATAACTACTATACCTTGTTTATTCTCCAAGATAGACACAGATGTCTGTCTTTGTTACTGTGTTATATTGACTGTGCTACAAAACAATTGGTTCTTACAATTCATGACTGAATTTGCTTATGTGTTTAAGGTTAACGCAACAATGCAGTGACGCAATTACGCGAACTAAACTTGGTATTGAGACAGTGAGATGGTTAACCAACACTTTGGGTTAAACGAATCGTTATATATCCAAAGATGAAATAAAGTTATACGTTATTTCCGTTGTAAATAAAAGATGAATAATTCAGAGAATTTTAACGTCTATTGCAGGTTTTGAAAACACAATACTAGTTAAAATAAATTAAATACAATGGACATAGAACTTTATCTTACCACTGATATTATATATTTGAAGATACCGAACATTGAAATACATGTTTTCTTTCAAAGCAATTATTGACTTCATACCATCAAACAAACAAGGTATTAACTGAAAGTAAAAAGGCTGTAAACACCAATTCAAAAAGGATACAAGGATACAAGGACAAATAGTTTCAAATCTTCATGTACTCACAGATTCATATGTCATAAATTCATCTTTTCCTCCTTTTATCTTTTTATCCTTTCATTTTTCCATTTTTTCCTCTCTTTCTTTCTACAACATTTCGGTTTTTTATCTTTTCTTTTTTACCTTTTTTCCTCCTTTTACCTATCTATTTATTTCCTCCTTTCATCTTTCTATTTATTTTCTCATTTTTACTATGTTCATATTTTCACTTTTTTCCATTTTCATGTTTTCATATTTTTTTTAGGTTCTTTCATTGAGACTTCACAATGAATTTAATACAGATCAATTGAATATGNACAAGGACAAATAGTTTCAAATCTTCATGTACTCACAGATTCATATGTCATAAATTCATCTTTTCCTCCTTTTATCTTTTTATCCTTTCATTTTTCCATTTTTTCCTCTCTTTCTTTCTACAACATTTCGGTTTTTTATCTTTTCTTTTTTACCTTTTTTCCTCCTTTTACCTATCTATTTATTTCCTCCTTTCATCTTTCTATTTATTTTCTCATTTTTACTATGTTCATATTTTCACTTTTTTCCATTTTCATGTTTTCATATTTTTTTTAGGTTCTTTCATTGAGACTTCACAATGAATTTAATACAGATCAATTGAATATGAAAAATGATTTTATTAGTAAATCTTCTGAGGATATTTAACTCCATAACCAAACTGCTACCGAAATAAGTAGTCGAAAGCCTTAGTCTTTGCATACATAGTTAAAGAAGATTTTGTAAATCCTGTAATATAATATGACCTTGGGTTTAAAAAGCTAAAAATTTTTCACAATACGTAGAGGCTTCTCGTTTAATTTAAGCTAGAAAAAAATTAAAGGTTGACTGCAAAATCCTACAATGGACAGGATAGTTTCATACAAGTTGGATGAATTCAGAAGCACTGTTAAAGAATCCAGAGGTCATCCACAAAGGATTATAAAAGTGCCAATATGCTGTGACCTACACTAGTTTTTACTTCTAGAGCAAAGAACTTTGAATAATATTAAGAGTAAACAAAGTGGAGTTCCCTAGCTTTGTCATGTTAGAATTCTCTGAAAAGCAAAGAAAAATTGGAGAGAGGCAATAAAGGAAACGAAGAAAAGGTAAGGAACACATTGGAAGGAAAGAAGACAAATAAAAGAAGAATTAAAGAATAATAGGGATGGAGGTAAAAATATTAGAAAATTTAACACCTTACAAACAAACTTGAATATTTCTGCATCACCAGTTCAGAAAAATAATTTACAGATAACCTCTCTGCTTAATAACATTCACTTCTCAACGTTGTAAGCTGAACCTTGTACTATATCTGCATTTCATAAGGCATTAGAATTCCTACAACATTCTAGAAAGGCAAACGCCGGGGTGGGGTAGAAACAGCACGATTAACGTTCAATTTAGGATTTTTCTCTTAAATTATCTTTAGTAACGATAGATATTGTAGAGAATTAATAACTGTTTTGAGGAACTCACTCACTAAGTTGGCGTATAAGCTAATTGAAGTGTTCAAGGAAATATTACGTCATCATCGTATGATAAGAGTAGATCACAAGAGACCAGTCATCATGACTATACCACCCATAAGTTAGGACCTATGATGTCAAAATAACTAAGCCTATCGTAAAGAGTATAGAAATCCTAAGGCTTCTGTTATACGATTCACCATATTTAGATAAAGTTGGTTTTATTAACCTTGATATTTTAGGCCAGAACTATTAATGTGGAAAACTATGAGAATTATGGGGTTAAAATCCGAACATCAAAGAGAGAGATTTATGGTGTTCTAGTCACTACACAAGTGGAGCTACCAGAGAGACTTGGAGAAACTATATTAGAAACGTCAGAAACAAGATATGCTTATCCTTATTCTACATTTTAGTGTTATTCTGCACCAACAAATACGAATTAAAGCTTTCATTTATGTTTTTATTCTCCTCTTTAAACCCCCTATTCCTTCTTCCCTTCTTAATTTTTCTCCACTTCCTCTTTTTCCCGTATACCTTTTTCTCCTTTCCTTTTTTCACCTCTCAATATTTGTTTACCGCTAATACCTTCTAATGGTCCTATTGTTTTTGTCGTTATCGTTGAATTTTCGCCGGACCAATATTTTTCATAAAAACATTTTGTTCTTACTATGACTTTTTACAGATGGCTTTAATTAAATGGTAGCATTACACTACGTCTTTATTTTAACCAATATTTGTACAAAATAAGAACATGACAATTTTAATTCCTTTTCAGTAAATAAATAAATAGATGTAATGAACATGCTACGCAGATGTTAATTAATTACTAAACATATCATGCATAAACTAAAGAATGTAAAGAGCTTTAAAACCTACATAATTGAAAAAAAAATATCATGGAGAAAAAAATATATAGCTGGTCTAGCTGTTTGGAGTATCAACTGAAACAGTCTAAAGGACTACCCAATCAAGAAGCTGGTTTAGCCAAGTGATCCGGCACAGTTTCTATAACAACAAAAGTCGTTGATTAGAGAGGTTTTATCTCTTACTGTTGGATACATCAGAAAAAATCTTCTTATTTTTGAACACCAACCACCCAACGTGTTTTAAGCTGCAAAGAAAACTGACATATCTCAGACAATGAACAACAAACTTCCTTGGGTGCATAAAAATTAAAAATTTCTTATCCGATTAGGGCCATTGTTACCTGGAACCGTCTCACATAAACGTACTCTCAATTTTAATTCCATGAAACTTAGGAATCAGCAATTAACTTTAAGACCAAAAAGGAATTTTGGAAATGACAATAGGGTGTCCGCAGTTGCGATTTTAGTGAAGGTTGAATTGTCTTGCAGGTGACAGTTCTTTTCCTACTCAGTATCCTAGTGACTATTTCGTAACCAACTGTATTATTGTATTACATGAAAAGATCGCAATTTCTCCGCAAGTAGCGAAATTGGGGAAACTTATGGCTTAAGTCACTCACATAATTTGTTTGACAGAAAACTGACTATCTGTGAGGGTTGAAAGTGGAATTAGAAATGTTAGAACTCTCTTATCAACCCTAAAATGAATGTTATGGGGTTACCTCCTTCCTGTATGTACTGAGAATAAAATACAGTAATGTTGGCTGAATATCTCTACGCTTAAAACGCGCTTAAACTATAAAAAAATAAGAAATTATATGGCGCAAAGAGTACAATGAAAAATGGCGTGCTACAACGCTCTTGTGTTGGATCTCTAATCTACAAAATGTATGACAGTCTATTTTCGTGCTCTGAAACTAGACAAGGTACGTCCTATGACAAAAATACTAGTACAGTGGTAGCTTGCATCATGTAGTGTTGATGGAGTCACAAAATTCTATAAGTAAAATGAAGTCCAACCTTGGATTCTTACAAATCAAATTAACAAAATATCAAGCAAAATCGTAACTCCACTCAGTTACTTAACACAGAAATATATTTTAAATGTGAAAATGAGTAAAACTGGATATTAATTGAATAGTAAAGACAAAAACTGTTCGGCAAGATTGCAAGAAATAAGACAAGGTGGAGGGGAACACATTAAAATATTGATTTAATTTGATTTTATTTGATTCCTTTTCCAAATTTGAAGTTTAAAAAATGCTACATAACAAAAATTACAGCGGTAGATAAGTTAATGACATACACTATTGATGAAAATAGTGAGATGACTGATACGCGAGACAATAGGCTCACCTACGTGACACCTTAGAGCGTTAGTAGGTCATCTATCATCTCGTCTAATCTCGGTGGCTCAGCGATCAGCGCATTGACACTTTCAAAATTCGGCTAGTGATATATTTCCCTCCTATATTTTATCTTATTTTTTCAAAAGTTTCTAACGGAAAAACTTGGAAAACCAATGACAATGGCGGTGTTCCAAAGAGAGGAGAAAAGGCTCCGAGAGATATATGTCATTGGTACCTTGTGGTGGTCGTGTTGTATTTATAAGAGGTAAACGCTGACATCAGTTGTCTGTTGATGAATCTGGGACTATTAATTAAGGAAACCACACCTATTGTTCCAATAAATAGGTACTGATGGATACAGTCCAGTCAATAGGTCAAAAATTTAGTACATAGAGAATTTAGAAGAGTATAACTACTCAAAATTCAATCTTTATCAAATTTCGTTTAACTATAATTATATTGTCAAAAGCAATATCATTAAAATTATCCTTACCAGGTCATTATGCTGAAATTTACAGTTAAGTCCTATGTAATTCAAAGGTGTAAGAATCTTACTATAATTAAAGTCATTGATTTGTCTAGTTTTTAGGGCCCAGCTCGTTTTTATTCTATCTTTTCTTCTCGTATTTTTTTAATGTTTAAGAAGAATACAAAGCATAATGCTACTATGTGTATGGAGCTGTGAAAAAGTCACCGTAAAAAATAAAAAAGAAGGTTAGACCAAGAAATAAGTTAACCTTAGACTTAAAAATAATAAAGTCATATGATTGGGAAAAGCTCTCAGAACCCAGAGTTCCACTCTGTTGCAGTCCGTGGAGAAGAATTACAATCATATAAAGATTCATTAAAACGAGGGACGGCAACTACACGAGAGATGGAACTGAGGCGGTACCAGCGAGTATAGCTCATTAGGCCACTCATCATGATAATACCTACAGAAAAGACTAAGACATACTCATCAGATGTAATTTCATACATTGTAACATGCATTCTATGACCTGAGAGAAAGAAATGAAGGGTTCCAAAGGCCCTTCCACAAATATCATAACCAGAAAGCTTATGAAACAAGGCAGCGTGTCACACCCTATCAAATACCTTAAAATACCAAGCGCCAAAGCTCGTCCTTTACCAGACCTATCCATAAACCTATACATATGCTTTGTGCTTACAGTCAAAAGGTCAGCAATGGAGTGAGATGCTCTAAACCCGTACTTAAAATCAACAACGAAACCTAGGTTATGCAAGAATTCTACCAGAACATTGCTGATTAGACACCCAAAGATCTTCCTTATGGCAGACAGAAGACTTACAGGTTGATCAGATGGGTCATCCACAATCTTGAAGACAGGAATATTATTAGAAACATCTCATAAAAGCGGAAAACAAAACTGAGACAGACAGTTTGCACAGTAAGGAAGATAGCCCAGAAGAACACTTTCAAAACAACCATTGGAATCAAATCAAGACCACAAGTTTTAGATTGATCAAACCCATACAAAATCATTGAAACCAACCTTGGATTTACAATGAGAGTCCAAAATCCGATCAGTTTGCAGAGGAAACTCTGGGAAAGAAACACCAGTGTCATTTAGGGAGTAATTGGTAGAGAGTAATCTAGTAAAAATATCAGTATTTTCTCCAGAGGATAGAGAAAATCGAGCTCTATGAAAGAGTAGAAGAATAACCGACTTGCCAGAACTCAAAACACTATTGCTAACTGCCAGAAATATCGACTTCCAAGACTTTGAGTAACAACAGATTCTCGACATTACACAGCATAACAAGATTCAGAAATCTGCTGGGTACTGCAGGCCATCGTTTTTATTGAACGTGTAGTAGAAAACAATTATATAGTCCGAAACCCATCACGTGCACGGATACTATCTGCATGTTAAATAACTGAGCCACATAGCGATGCGGGTAGTATTAAAAGGAGCAACGGCAGGGACGGTCTTCCACACATTGCCCTCGTAAGAAACGAATGGTGATGAGGTGTCGCTGCTACCGGTGTTTTCATCGAAACACCATCTTTAGAATTGCCAACAAAGTTTGATACCCTCTTCCCCATGATGCAGGCAACCCCGCCGGTTGTCAGCCTGGTATTTCAAAGTCTGGGGCTTATAAAACATTTTCTAACAATATTTCTACCTCGTATATAGCCTTTTTTTATTTACCTTTACCTCCAACAAGACTATAGGCCAAGGAACGTTGCCAATCATGGTTAAAGAATCCCGCCTCCCCATGAGACAGACTTAACCTAGCCAAACGCCAAGCTGGTATTTCAAGGTCTCCTATCAACATTGACCTTGATTTTCAGAACAGTCCCTAGAAAAAGGAATCTCAATCCGAAATTCAGACATATCTTATTTATCTTTTGGAAGTGTGAATCCTAGTATAATCTTCAGGCATTCAGAGGTATAAAGAGGAGTTGGTGGCAATTACTGCCAAAATAGGAAATCTGTCTTGCAAACATTTTAGATACTTTTCGAGACATTCAATTCCCCTAAAAAAAATTAGTAGCATCAATGCTCAACCGGCCTTCCAAAATAAAATTTTGAGGTAGAAGGAATGACCAAAATGTCTAATCAGCAATGCAATAGTTTGCTCAAAGTCAAAAAATTTTTTAGTGGAGTACTTCAATCAGTGATAGATCTTTTTGTAAAGATAAAAGCTCTCTTTGGGGAGTGCAGTATTCAGAAATTGAAATAAATTAAGTTAATGTCATAACATGTAGTGTTTAAACGAAAAAAATTGTTTTCTTTAGGAAATGGGTTACTAACAACCAGTTTATTCAACCTTTCAGATTGAATGTTTTAAAAATATGTAATACAAAAGTAAAATTCAACATTGGAAAAGATAACACAAGGTTGTTTTAAGCTAAATTAAAAGCTGTATCAATACTTTACAAAATATTAGGGAAAAGGCGAGAGTTAGAAAATTACAGGGTGTAGTTGGAATATTAAGCTTAATTTTAAACGTCTAGCCTTCGAGTGTCATACAACTTTAAACGACTTATTACACAACATACATTAAAAAAACGCAAGGAGAATATTATATATGGTGATAAAAATATTAATAAAATACATTATGTTTTCAAATAAAAAATCTAAAAGTAAGTTAAGTGCGCTTGTCCATTATATCTCCTGTTTAAATTTAAAAGCAAATTGGTATGTAATCCAAGCAGAATTTAAAACAAAATCTGTTTCAAATTCTGCTTGAATTACACAAAAAAACAAAAACAATTTTAAATCAAAGGATTAATACCATAATTCAGGCTATTAAATATTAACTGTCCAAAACTATTATTCCCAAGTTCATCTGTACCAAATTATTGAAGTATGCAAAAGGATATATCATTGAACTGACAATCAAGTCAAAACGATTTCTGTGTTCTGGAAGAGAATGATCGTGCTTTATACATAGACAGTAAAACACAAAAAATACGAGTTACAAATTAAATCTAATAGCTTCAGGCTGCTTCGAATAATCAGATAATAACAGAACAAATGCTTTACATGCCGATATGTTCAAGAAATAGTAGGCTTGGTTAATCTTTCAAGAAAAAGAAAGTCCTATGTGGACAGTATTCAGTTTGAAGTTTCAAAGATGGTATTTGTTTTCTTGTAGGCATTTTCATACTTTGATACGAGTTATAATTTGTCGAGACGATTGTTTTTGGGCGCTTTATGCGATGATGGCCATTCTGGGTGAGACAAAGGTGCAATTTTTACTGCTATTTTTTTATACATGAGGATGGATCAAGACGTTATACACGAAACTGGATCGAGTTGTTCCCTGTTGGTATTTGTTGTAGTTAAATGATACTTTGTGCTAGGAGTTTCTTTGTTCTCAGACTGACGGTTGTTCCTGGGTATGCCTTTTCGGTGTTTGGTGCTACTAGTACTCCAGTGAATGACATTTGGTGCAATGCATTTTTCTTGCGTTGCAAACTGGAATTGCTGTTGTTCTTTTGGAGTTGGTGTTATTGTAGTGCTTTTGGATGATTTGACTTTCTGTGTTGTTGTACCTCGACTTCAAGGTGGCTTCCCCAAATATTTTGTGGGGTTTGTTAGACGTGGGGAGATGTTTGTTGATGAGGAGTGAAAAAGCATTTTTGATGTTTCCTTAAGACGCTTCTGTTGTACGCTTTTGTTGAGTCAGATGATGCTTTATTTTCTTGTTCCATTGTATGGCTGGCGTGGTATGAATTATAAAGGTAACGAAGATCCGGTTGTTTCGAGGAGAGTTTCGTACTCAAACTTGGTGTTGTTGAATATTTCTTCATTTGAGGAGTTGTCTGATAGTTAGATTAGTTAGATATCAGTTAGTTTATGATTGGATGGGTTGAAAATGTATGAATGCAGAGAACTCGGTCTTTTTCTTTCTTATACGAGTGGTGTGTAGAGACTGAGTCCAAGCGTGACGTGGAGAAAGTCCAGTCTGTTTGTTTGCTGTTAGGGTTTAGAAGAATAATTAAGCCATATTCTGTACACAATTCGCTATTTTCCTTCTCCTAGTTATCACAGAATGTAAATCCCAACAAGCTTGCAGCCCTCTGCCCCATCGAAGCTACCCATAGTTACCAAAATTTTCTGTGCGTGATCATTTTGTCTATGGCGAGTCATTGTTAAATAAAAGGAATTTTCGGCAGTGCTTTGCGGTTTCGATCCTTTTACCGTCCACGTTGGTATGGTTTCTTGCAAACGAAATGGCATTATCGAGTATTGTTGGGATTATAAAAAGGTTCAAGTCTTTATATCCAGCTGCGTGAATGTGTAGGATTGCTTGAATTCGATATTGTTGAACCACTGGCTTACTGAACCGTGTTTGTCGACTGGTTTACTTTTTAAATCTTTCTTAATTTAAAGTTGATTTCATATACAAAGCCTTGCCTCTTTTTCCTAATTTTCTTTTTGAGGGTTGGTGAAGCGGCGGATTGGTCTTGTGCGCATGATTGGGCTGCAGCGACGGTTCCCTACGCGGTTGTGAATGTTGTCTATAGGTGAAACGAAGAACAAAAGAACCGAGTAAAAGTACCTGAGGTTTCTTAGTCTATCCTCATATACGCAATAGTAACAGTAAAGGATGCCTTCTTTGTCTCACAGAAATCAAAGGAACTTTGGAGGTATGTCACGGAGCATATACCTCTGGGGTTCGTATGACACTAAGCTCATAGCAAGACCATTATCAGATATATTCAATGATTAGCCAAAAATACCCGGCATTGCCCTGGTTCTTATAAAAGTAACAAGT
The DNA here is from genome assembly GCA_003991215.1 of Morbakka virulenta. NCBI lineage: Eukaryota > Metazoa > Cnidaria > Cubozoa > Carybdeida > Carukiidae > Morbakka > Morbakka virulenta. Next base: position 453,410 of record RDPX01000037.1, read on the forward strand.
AAGGTTTTTAAATGGTCATTTGTTATGTTCTATTTAATTTTTAATCATTTAATGGTTTTAGAAATTATTTCAAATTCAAAATAATATTAATCCACTCCTCAACGTGATGGAGTGCCATTAGAGTTTATCCTACAAATGTCGTTTGGAGACTTATTACTTACCAATGCACCAACTTCATTTATGAGGCATAAAGCACTAGAGGAAATTTATATTTATTAAAGTTTAATTATACGACAATGACTGCTCCTGTCTAACAAAAAGTGTTGAAAAATTCCTACATATTAACCTTAACGTTCTTGACAAACACTCCAGCCAAGTTTTGACTACTTTGAAAAAAAAATTCGACATCGGTTTACAATCTTTGAAGACAGACCATTCCAAAGATAATGTTATTCGTGGACTCAATGACTTCCAGTATGAGAGCAAAACTTAAACCTTCCCTCTTCAAAAATAACCAAGGAACTTGTCTTACTCCATTTCACTACTACAGGCATGCAGATTTGTTATTATACACCTTCGTGGCTTTTATTTATTACTTCGTCTCAAGCAAATAAACAAACCTTTGTTTGGCTCTAGTATCTAACAACAGCTCTACTCCAAGTCGTCGTATCCTATCTGTAATTGGCCTCATCCCACGTTCCCTTCACCAATCAAAAGTAAGTGTTTTAATTTCTTTTATCATATTGACTCAAATAAATTTTCTAGTCATGTTCTCCTCCCAAAGCTTGATAGAAGGAGATATCAAGAAAAAACTGGGGTTTGTCGAAAACACTTTCTCCCCAAGACAGACCACAACGATACAGTCCGTGACCAAAAATGACTAATATCACATGCATTGTCCAAAACCACCGTCTTAACAAAAGCTCAGAACTCAATCGAAATGCCGACACAAAAACAAATATCCTTCTTGGCACCTTCCAATCAAATCACAATCCACACAGGACTTGCTTTCTTTCTCGAAAGATCAAAATAACCGATTCATTACCACACATTTTCACTTGTAGTTTATTAAAAGCCGACTGTGTCATGTATATGTAAGCTTGTAAAACATTTGTAGTAAAACATGATCAAATACCTTGAAACTGTAGGTTGCAATTTATAACTCGTTAGATATACAGCTGGTAAGACACATACGCAGACAGATCTAGATAGACGGATATATATATATATATAAAGCTTTCGATTCGGTTATCCGTATTAAAGTGCCCAATACATAAATGCAGAGCGTAATATAAGATATTATAAGTTGGAAAGAATCAAAAAACTACACAGTCCATTTCGACAAGCCTGTTTCGTGATTTTATTCACTCTTCAGGACATTTCCTGAAGAGTGAATAAAATCACGAAACAGGCTTGTCGAAATGGACTGTGTAGTTTTTTGATTCTTTCCAACTTATCATATCTTATATATATATATATATGTATATTATATTATATACCATAGTATAATCGTGTGTAAACAGCAGTCATAAAAAGCGTTCAATGATGATATTATGTTAAAAAACGCATAACCCGATGATAATTATTACAAGAGAAAGCAACTACAGTTTGGTTGTGACTTGAAGATTCTTGCATGGCCGTCATCTGGCAATTGAAAATATTTTTTCCTCACACAGACTTTTCGATCCTTGTGTATGTATAAAATATGTACATACATACATACATACATACATATATATATATACATACATACATATATACATACAATTACCTCTCTGGGACTGGTAATATGCGTCAAATAAGTCGCTGAGTTTACTAATACATTTTACCAACATATTAAAAATTTGTATAATATTTTTAAATGTGTTTTTATCTAAGCAGTAGTATAACAATATTTGTCTATATTTTTAATGAAAATTGCCATCAAAAAGGTGTATAAAATATATTTCAAAAATCAGTTACATCAGTAGTGGGCAGTGGTCTACACACATCTATTCCGTATTTATTAACCAGAAATATACAGAACATGCAGGAGGTTCTCTACTGTAATGGCAGTCACATTCACAAACTTTTTCCACAAGTTTGGAGGTAATGGATGAAAACGTACTGTTGAACTTTCTAATATGAGTAACATACACTGGTTTTTGTAGTCGAAATAATTAATATTCTGTAATGGACAGCCCAGGAGCCGACAGAAACCCAAAACGATTCCTTTGCCATGATAAATCAATAAAGAGAAAACTTTGACACTGTGGGGCTTAATCAATTTTTAGTCACAACATAGTTGATGCTTTGTAGAGGTTGCATTGAAGGAATTGTCATTAGGTTATCTAAACTTGTATTTGCTTTGTGTAAATTGGTTATTTATGCCATTATTTCCATCAACACTGAATTAAACGGGGCTAATTAAACGTCTTACAATTACACCTTTTTTCTCAAAAACGCCATATCTAGTAAGGAAAAGGGGTTGTTACTATACGTAAGGTTTATTTGCATATAAGCCGATTTGGAAGGAAGGTCTCCAAGGGGAATTCGGAACATCAATGCTGCAACCAAAACGAATGTTGCGATGTAAAAAAATTTGGCTGAAAACTATGCCCCTTGTGCTAGTTCATGCGTCAACCAAATGACGGTTCTTCCCTCAATACAGAGTCATAAGCCCATTAGTTGGACTAAATATGAGGCAAATTTTTAACTGTAGCAACTAATATATATCTGAGGAGGGAATGGACCAGCTCTTTTCTACCCATAACAAAAAACGCTCCTCGTTAACATAAGAAGACAATAAGTATAAGGATATTTCAATTGATATCACATAAAAGAGTTAATGTGCATTTACAAGTCGCCTGGCCATATCTCAAACGTGAAATTGGGTTTCCACTCCACTGCTGATATGCTTTGCATTTAGGTACATGCTCAAATCTATTGCGCAGTATATAGACAGCTTAGGAAATGAGTTTTAGATGTTATACTATTATTGGTTCTCCGGCAAAAGTCAAGTACTATTAATGCACCAGTTAAACCTTTCCTACAATCTGCATCATTTTTTCTTCTGATACAATCTTCTCTCTTGGTTTTTGAAGTTCGGCACCTTGTCTCAATTCTTCTTTGTCGATTTTTTCCCAATCATCAAAAGTAACAACTTGCACCCCTACAAAAAAAATTCATATGCATTTCATATAGTTGGATGGCAAAAGTAGCACAAACTAATTCGTTTCAGTTGCTTGCTCGGACATAAAAAAGAACAAAATGATTTTTCTAATTATTTACTCATTAAATCTCTACTCGTCTTTTTTGTGTTTATATTTTGACCTAGTCACTTTCATGTACATAATACACGAACGTTCACCCCCTTTGTAGGTAAATGCTAAAAAACCTAGCTACCAAGCATAACACCCCCACCCCTTACTTTATAAAACAAACGTCATCATTGTGTCAAAAGAACCATACCACAAATATTGTAACCAAAGCTGTGGCAGAACATAAGTAGAAAACCCCTCTGTTGGTAAAGTAATTATGCATGCAATTAAAATTAGACTTTTGTTACAGTATCTATTTTGTAACATTCCGATTTTTCCATAGATTTTTTTCTACTTTTAATAAGTACCTAAGTAGCTTTATAAACCTCGAGTGCAAGCATGCGCTTAACAGTAGTTGAAACCTTCATTAGCAAGTTTTTACTTTATGGTTACACCTTAATAACAAAATTTTCTGTGATGGAGAGAATAGCTCAACCAAACGAAAAGTAAAAATTCGTGGTTTTCTGTTTTCTTTGAGATATACCATCTATTAGCCCCAATTATTCAGTTGCAAAAATATTAAGAAACACAAGGCTCTAGAATAGTACTGCAAAAGAAAAGGTGTGTCATGATTTATCATTGCATACTAATACTAAAGTGGACATGTTACAAGACATTACTGCTAATGTGGGTTTCTAAACCCCACAGCAACATTTACTTAGGTTCCTTCTTCAGCACCGAAATTCACACATTTTTCTCTTTCCTTTATTCCCATTCTCTTCGTATTCTTGTGCTTTGTGAGACAAGCCTCAATGACAGTGTTAGTAATAGGGATCCTCAATTTGACTGTTATTTATTGACTGCTATCTCCCAGCTGTTAAAACTAAAAGAACACGAATCCAAAGTTAGGGTTTTCATGTGCTTCAGATTGTCATTTCTGCAGGTCATGTGTTACCTATTTTTCTCGTATGGATCTCCTTCTTCTGACTTAAGCTAGTTATTGCGACAGTATAAAGTTCATTGATAAGGTTCTGGAAAGGCATCGCACTGGTAACATCTTTGTCTTCGGTGACTTCATTCCTCGCCGCATGAACTGCTTGATTTATTCTAATGCAACCGGAAGGCCTGGAGACGTTACTTACAGCTTCCTTCCTGCCCAAAATCTTGTACAGCTTGTTCATTTTCCCACATGATTTCCCAATTTAGACTCGGGAGAACCTTTTCTTTTAGAACTTTTTATGACTCTTGCTCCTTCTGCTCTTTTGATCATGTTACTGTCACTGTTGACAATAAGGCAACTGTTTCAAATCTTGTTGACAACCAATATCATTGTTAGGCTTTCAAATTTGGTCGGCCTGACTAGAATGGGTTCTGTCAATTTCTTGGTGATACTCCTTGGGATTCGGTCTTTAGCAATTTAGCTTTCAATGCTGGAACTGAATTTACAGAAGTGGTTGGCACCGAAACATTTGTACCTAGTAAAACCTCATTCTTTTTCACAATTGGCTCATTTTTTTTCTGCCATTCCTAATCGCAATCATGTTCAATTTTAAGGTGACTTCTGGTGACAAATCGCTTTGCTACGCGAATTCATGAATCTATTTCTCTTCTGAATAACTTGGAAGTCGAGATTCCAGGGAGACTTGCAACAGTGTTTTGTATCCTGCCCAGTTGGTTATTCCTCCACTTTTGATGAGCTTAGGTTTTCTCTGTCTTCTAATAAATAAATAAATAAATAAATAAATAAATAAATAAATAAATAAATAAATAAATAAATAAATAAATAAATAAATAAATAGGCTGGTATCTTTGGTGGATTTTTTTTGAAAAATTTCTCCAAATGACATTGGGGGGAGGGGGTGTTTTTTGCCAGATTTTCCTTCACAAACTAATCAGATTTTAAACTCTCACATCACAAATTCAACGCTGGTTGCCAAAGTTATTCATGGGTTTGATCAATCTAAAGGCACTAGTGTGCATTTGATTTTTGTAGTTTAATTCTGACTTTCGGGAAGGAAGTGTCTGGTTTCTGTCAATGCAGCGAAAACGCATTTGACGTCGTTTAATAGAAAGTTGAGTCCTTATTTCCCACAAATNAATAAATAAATAGGCTGGTATCTTTGGTGGATTTTTTTTGAAAAATTTCTCCAAATGACATTGGGGGGAGGGGGTGTTTTTTGCCAGATTTTCCTTCACAAACTAATCAGATTTTAAACTCTCACATCACAAATTCAACGCTGGTTGCCAAAGTTATTCATGGGTTTGATCAATCTAAAGGCACTAGTGTGCATTTGATTTTTGTAGTTTAATTCTGACTTTCGGGAAGGAAGTGTCTGGTTTCTGTCAATGCAGCGAAAACGCATTTGACGTCGTTTAATAGAAAGTTGAGTCCTTATTTCCCACAAATAAATATTCATAGACAATTATTGATGTTAACCGTGGTGAGATAGCTTATCGTCTTCAGGTATCCTCTTTAATTAGGGTGCTTGGGTACCCGTTTTCTCTGGATTTCCTTGTAGTTCTTACATTCAATCTATTAGAAGTCCGGTTCTAAAATAGTTGCTTCCTTGTTTCCCACGAAAGAGTAGCTTACGCCTTAGGCCATTTTGGAAAGCTGCTCTCTCATCTCATCTTCTTGCTCTTCATCGAGTCTGGAGACGTGTTCGCAGCTAAATAGGTCCTAGCCTTGCTGCTACTCTTCAATCTTTGTCTTGTCGATGAAACGTGGCTTGTATCAGTCTTTCCTATAGCTACTATAACAAGAAGTGTTCTTATGAGCTTTTCTTGATGGTATCAGCTTACTTTGTTTCACCTCGTGTGACTTGTTTCTCTCAACATCTTTATCCTTACGCAGTTGTTGCTCCGCGTTGCAATAAATCTCTTTCTGAATGTAACTTCTTTCCTCAGACAGCTAGATTCTACATCTCTTTGGCCTGTGAGTGCCATCTTTCATCATATGACATTAGTCCAAGTTGAACTCTTATCTCTTGGGATAACCTTTTTTCTATCATTTCCTCATAGTTCCACACACCTAGTGGCTTTATGACCAGGAAAAAAACATCGAGATTTTAATCGGACTGAACCGAAGTCGTCCATAATTTTCAAAACAAAATTTCTGATCATTCACTTTTCAGAACACGCAGTATGTTTATGACATAATTTGGGAGACAACAACAGGTAAGTTGGGAGAATGCAGCGCACATCTTAAGTTATCTGTGTTGCTCTCTTTATGCAGGCACCAAAAGTGAAAATTAAAGCTTATTGTTGCACTTTAAGCACCTAAAACTCTCGCTTTCATTTCTGTGTTTAACGAAGTCAAAGATTGAAATCGTTAAAAGTAACATGGAAGAGGAATGTGAAAGAAAGAGAGAAACAACTAAATGTTTACCACAAACAGCCAAGTTTGGCAGAGTTGAGAATCATAATAAATTATGGTCAATAATTTATGAGAAAAATTAAGTTATGAAAATTTTACTCAACTTAAACGTGGAAGCAATTGCTCCCCCCCCACCACCACCACCACCACCCGATTAAACCCTGCATTATTAACAGGTTTCTCAGTATTGGCCCTATTTTGTCTTGCAGTGCTTTTAGGATAAGCAATTTCCAGTAAGCAAGTACGAAAACAGAAAGCTGCTCTTACTCATCTTTGGAAACCAAAAGGCTTAGTTATTCCATCCTTACATGAGGCTCTCTTCTTGTTTAGATGAGGTTGTCAACCAGGATTTACGCCTTGGTTGGGAATTCCCACTTCTTTCATAAATTGGGAATGTTGATTCAAAACCACTCGATTAAATGTTCTTGATGGAGTGTTGAAAGGGAAAAACAAGGTCACTGGGAACTAAATACATCTTCCTGGCATATGCAATAGATCTTCTTTGATATCCTTTATTCTTCTGTTTACACTAAATATAAATTACGATGCAGTTTTAGAGAAATATGCGCAATTAACGAAAAATTGGAGGAAACCTAATAATTTCTCCTGATTCCTTACTCTTTGAGCGCAATGAGTACATAAAAGATAAAAACTGTGCAATTGATGTCAAATGAAGTTCTCAATTTTCTGTTACTTTCTTATAAACGAATTCAAAATTCTGTGCGCAAAATGTGAAGTATACGTTGCCAAATATATCAGGGAATATTGGCAATCGATAAGCATTTCCAGCGTATTAAAGTTGGTTAGTTCTCTATTATTACAGTCTCAATTTAATTATGTCTTCCTTTGCGCACAATCAAAAACATTAATGCAAATTATAGTGCCATTTCTTTTTTGATTCATACAAACATCGAAAAATGAAAAGTAACTCTTTTGAGTGCAACACAGGAGATTTTCTCAGATTAAAAAACTAAACTCTTCTTTCACAGCTCAATAAATAACTTTTAGCATAAAATCCTATATTCCTGTCAATTGTGATACACAGCTGCTAACAAAGGCCAGATGAGAAAACCAGCTTCCTGAAATCATACCAAAGAGTATATAAATTATTCCCTTAATACGCTTGAGAGGCTTACATGGTTTTCTGGATTCGTTTAAGGCAGTGTCTGTAGGAAAGACTGCAGATCACATTACAGCCTCGCGAGACAAAATAACAACTGTCATCATTATAACAAAAATTTCCTTTACACAGAGGTTAAAAGGCTGCAATAAAACACGATAACAACAAAAGAAAGAATCATGAATTACCAATAATGGCAAAAAATACCAAAAATCATTTTCTGTTACTTGCACCTGGAGCAGCAAAAAACATGCACCCCTTACGATTACAGATGGTAAAACAAACATTTTACTTAACGTTGTAAAATCGCGTCAATAATTCAAAAACAAATATGCTGTTCCACATACAACAAAAATGTGGAAACATGGTTCCGAAAGCTCCCACAACAATTTCTCTATTAATTAGCATAAGATGATTACTTTAAAACACAACATCGACGAGTAATAATATCGACGAGTAATAACATCGACGAGTAATAATATCGACGAGTAATAACATCGACGAGTACAACAAGCAAACAAACACACACAAAAAAACCCAACCAAAATGTAGCTGGGCTAAAAAGAAATAAAAAACTATTTGGGAAAACCAGACGTTATCATAAATAATTAT
>RDPX01000037.1:469487-492869 GCA_003991215.1 Morbakka virulenta
ACATGAAAGTGGTTTAAACGTGTTCATGGAAACATGAACAGGTTCATGGAAACATGAACAGTTTAATGGAAACATGAACAGTTTCATGGAAACATGAAAGTGGTTAAAACATTTTCATAGAAACATGAAAGTGGTTAACACATTTTCATGGAAACATGAAAGTGGTTAAAACATTTTCATGGAAACATGAAAGTGGTTAAAACAATTTCATGGAAACATGAAAGTGGTTAAAACATTTTCATGGAAACATGAAAGTGGTTAAAACATTTTCATGGAAACATGAAAGTGGTTAAAACAATTTCATGGAAACATGAAAGTGGTTAAAACATTTTCATGGAAACATGAAAGTGGTTAAAACATTTTCATGGAAACATGAAAGTGGTTAAAACATTTTCATGGAAACATGAAAGTGGTTAAAACATTTTCTTCTGAAAGCATCGCACGGGTCACACTAAGCAAAATAGGTGCTCAAAAAAACTTTTCAATTATCCGTTATTTTGGGGATAAAATAATTTTTTTTACAGAAATAAATCGGATAAATCCCGGTCTTCTTGAATAATTGGTACCGCTTCTATCAGTGCTCCTTTAAACAAAGTCGATAAAAAAGATAAGTAAACACTTGTACCATATATTACGAATAATATTTCAGGTATTAAATTTTCTGCATGCTGGCTTATCATTTCAAAACAAAAATCCTGTTTATTTAGCGTTGCCATGGTTTTTCTATGCATTGTTATCTGGCCTTGTGTTACGAAATAAACCAAATTATCAATTACAGTGAAGCTCACCTCAAGATTGATATCTTAATATACACCTTGCTTTCGCAAAGTCATATGTTTAAAAAGAGAATACAATGCTACTTATCGCGAACAATCGCATAAAAGATTTAACAATCAAAGTATCTGTAGGTATAAAACAAAGCATGAGAGAAAGTTCTGTTATGATTTATTATGATATCTGTAATAATTATCGTTCCCATGGAGATAAGTGAAGAAACATGGCAACGTAAACACTACAAACCACAAAAATTCCAAACATACTTCCAATTATCTGTTAGGATAAGTTCAATGCATTTAACATATGTTTTCTGTAGTAATTCAGTCGTTTAAAAGCGAATAAGGGTCGAAACATGGCAACAACCTGTTTTGTAGCAACCAGTGAATAACAGGCACCTTGTACCTTTTTTGATTTTGTTGAGGAACTAACATAACACATGTATTACTTTCATGTATTAACTGATCAGTTATGGGAAAATGGTGTGAAAAAATACCAAGAAATAGATTTCTTTGCTAACTGTAAATGTTTTTCACTAAACTGAATTAAAAAAGATCCCAGTTCTTGGGAGGCAACTCCAAGTCAAAATTATACATTCAATAAAATATAAAAATTATGAGCATCCTAATCACAACAAATAAATAGGCAAAAAGAATATCAGTAGCATTGATAGGGTTATCTTTTAATCTTGATAATTTGTAACACTGAGGTAAAGAACTTGACACGGCGATTTCAACTCGCATATCAAAAAGTCAACAAGGGCTTTAAATACAGGTACAACTGAATATTTTGGGTACAGCCTAATTAAACGTTGAGTTAAGTGTTTTAATTTACCATGTGCTGTTATTTCTACCTTGTATTCCATAGTGGGACATATGAGTGTTTGTACTTAAAAGATTATGATCAAAAAGCAGATCAAGTGATTTCATTGACTACACTGCATGGATGTCCAGCTATATCGTTTAAAAGGTGGGGCAGTTGTTGTCTTACATTATTTTTCACTTGCTTTATTGCCAAACAACGCGAGGCACATTCAACTTGTTGATTAATCAACAAACAAAATTACATAAAAGTGCTTTGAAATAAGCATAACAAGGCTAAAAGGATCACTTAATGTCAGATTTACCAAACATCCTTAAAAATATAGCAAGTCAAACTTGCAGCAGGTAAATAGGATCACTAGTATGTTAGTCGGGCACCGCGCTCTATTTCAAAATTTGGTCCTGAGATCTCCAAAACAATACTTACTTAATTGTTACTTACTCGGTTCTGATGGATGAGAAACTCTAATCTAAGCTTAAAAGATCCAAAATATTGTTGCCTGTGGAACAATATTTTGGGGTCCTCTGTTAAGATACATAAAACCTTTCAAGTTGAGCGGTTTAACTTTTCCTGACTATCCGAGCAATCGGCCCTGTGGGTTTTAATGGCCTTCCTTATAGTATTACATTTAATTTTTAAGTAAAACATTTAAACTTCCCTCTTGGTGTTCACCAATACATATTTTTTGAACTGCACTAAAATTTAATTCAAAAAAACAACAACAAAAGGTTAACATATTTACATCCAACTAACTCGGTGAAACAAACTTAGTTCTTCTTTTAGTTCTCGCGATCAAGATCACATTCTACAGCTCATCTTTCTTGAGTCCCGTGTCATCCTCAGTGTGATTGTTGAGTGTAAGCTTTGATCTACCATCCTTTCTGCCTTCACCCAGAGTCAAAAACAGCTCTCTGCGTACAGCTATACGACCATCCACAAACAGCGGCCAACAGCTATATAGTTACCATCACTTCTCGGGGTAAGTGCTTTTGTTCAAGCCCATTATTCTAAACCATACAATACAATAAAATCCTAAAATTGTTTCATATTGGTTGGATTTCTTATGGGTGATTTGCAGTTTTAAATAATGCGTATAAGGAGCCATATGCGTTTTTAATTCTGGTCACTCAATCATGGTTTGTTGGCATGTGCTCCGAGATACAGAAAATTGTCACCTTTTTCATTTTGCTGGCCGCCTATGGTAAAAATAGATCCCTCAAAAGATGGTTTAGGGTAACAAAATTTAGGTTTTGTTGCGTTATAACAATGACCAATTGATTTGGCATGGTTCTCGACTCTTTGAAGCAGATTTTCACCCTTTTTAGGAGTACCTTTCAAAAGTCCAATATCAGCAAAAGCGAGTTCTGGCAAGTCCTTCACCGGATACCTCCACCTGAGTCGAAGTCTTGGAGGAATGCCAGAATGCACTATTATTAAAGCTAGAGAGAGAAAATATGTCTTAAAAAATCTTTTTGTACAACCTGATAAAAAAACCCGTAAAGTGTGACAAAAATAGCACAGATTTTCTAAATCCAGTTTGACTGAAGCGAAGACATTTGTTAAGGCCTAATCGAATTCTAATGACGATAATTCGGCTGTAGATTCTTGCAGTATGTTAGGAATACTTATGCANCTTTTTAGGAGTACCTTTCAAAAGTCCAATATCAGCAAAAGCGAGTTCTGGCAAGTCCTTCACCGGATACCTCCACCTGAGTCGAAGTCTTGGAGGAATGCCAGAATGCACTATTATTAAAGCTAGAGAGAGAAAATATGTCTTAAAAAATCTTTTTGTACAACCTGATAAAAAAACCCGTAAAGTGTGACAAAAATAGCACAGATTTTCTAAATCCAGTTTGACTGAAGCGAAGACATTTGTTGCAGTATGTTAGGAATACTTATGCATCTGAAGCTTTTGAAACGGTTAAATTACCTATCTTTGGAATCGGTTAGACAGGCAGCAAAACAATGCACTCCTTTGTAAAAACTCCTTTGCTTCAACGTTCTATCCAACAAAAAAATTCCTGTCACTCTTATTACTAACTTATCCATTGCTACGGTAATTAGATGGACTACTCTTACTAGCCACATGAAGTTTACAAAATGAATAATTTGAGTTTGCAAGCTTAAATGTGTCGAGCTAAGAGACGTAACGTACACCAAACTCGCCTTGCCACTGGTCAATAGCTCACATAGTTACTAGATTTTATTGCCCTGTAGTAGTTGGGGCACACTGAACCATTCTCCTACAAACTAAATACAAAAGACGACAGTTTCTGCTATTCACATTATAAGTCATTATAGTGATCCACGGGAGGAAAATCTTGGAATCATTGAGTGAGATGTCTGAGTCCCAGGTAGAGAGGACACTCAAGTCCTCGTTTCAGCAGTTGTCTGAAACAAAGGTAAAAGCATATTCAGCAAACAGACGTCCTGAAAAACCTTCATTACTGGATAGAATGAACGAATTAAAGAATAAAATATGGAGTGCATCTTGCTCAAGACTTTGTCTAAATGTTTTGTAAAATACGGACGGTAAGAAAAAGGTTTATCGCATGTTTTGGTCTATATTTTCTTTGTATACTGCTAACGTCAGTGTGACCTATTACTAAAGGGCAAATATATCTGTCAATATCTCAGTTACATTGTTTGAAACTAAAATCATAATGCTTACAACAAAAACATTCTGTTTATTCACTAACTTGACGGTCAGTTCAAATTATACTTCATGGTCAAAATAACGTCAATTAAAAAACCTATTAATGAGCAGACTTCATAATCTTGTCATGGTGTTTCATTTCAATTATATTCTTTGTTATATGTAGAGGTCGGTAAACAGCTTCTGGTCACGAAAAATTCTCATACAGTATGTAATGGCTCCACGAAAACCACAAAATGTATGGTAAGAACTTCTGCATTTCTTCATTAGCTCTACCCATGGAGACGCTAATTAAAACCTCTAAATCTCACCCATAATGAATAATATGGTTGGTCGAGTCTGCTTGTCTTCATCTAATGAGGCCTTAAAACAAAAGAATGTTCCAAGTGACGTAAACATCTTAAACATAGTCAGTGGAAGCCATTGATGTAGAATATTTACCATGTCGTGAACAGTAAGCTTTTTCTGAGCTAAGCTTCGAGAGATACTTCCCCATCGTCGAGCTACTACAGTAGTTATGCATTTTGTACTTTGATGGTGCGGGCGTGGCTTAATGGTTAACCAAGAATTCCGGGTTTGATTCCCCGAGCGGGCGACTTTGGAAATTCACAAAAGAAAAAGCCATTGGTTGGCGTCAGGAAGGGCATCCGGCCAAGAAATTCCTCACTGCTACATCCAAGTCTGCGCTGTCTGCGCCCCAGCTACTGGGGGAAATTGACGTTAAAACCGAAAAAATAATGGTGCGGGCGTTCTTGGTGACAGGGATCGAGTTGTTTTAAGCAGTGGTGCCATACCTATGTTGTGTTTGTTGTGTCTCTTTTCTGTTATGTTGGAATCTATATTTCTTCTGTAAGACATGCTGTTGATGTGATTGCTGTCCTGTACGGAATGGATGGTTTCTCTTATTTTTCTTGTTGTTGGATTTATTTACCTGAACAGAATCTTTTTATTTCCCCAGTGAAAGAAGTGATCTTTTGTTCTGCAGTGCTCTGCTATTTCATGGCTTTTAGTACTACCTTTTTGAACAACTCTCTTAAGTCTCAAGGAACGCTTTGGTTCTTCAATGTAGTGGGCAGGACAGTCCTTACAATGAAAGCTGTAAACTACATTGTTTGTCTATTCAAGTAGAACTGGATCTTCCGGCTTTGAGAGTATTGTCAAAGCCGGTAGGTGTTGTGAAAAATGAACACTTTACGCCATGCTGTCAGAGAATTCGTCTTAGCTGTTCACTGATGCTCTTGACATAAGGAAGTCACATTTGTTTTATAGGTTCTTTTTCTTCTTTATGATTATGCCTGTTAGTTTTTTATAATGCTCTCTGGACATCTCTAGTATGTTATTCATTGGAAAAGAGAACCTTTTGAAGGCGTCTTTCTTCCTTTCTGAGGTCCTACTGGTTTGAAATGATGGTTCTTGCCCTTCCAAACAGAGTGGTGATAACACTATGACGAGCTAAAACTGGATGGTGTGATGCGTTATTAAGGTACTGGTCTGTGCAATTCTAGTGAAACGTAGCTCAGAAAAACTTACGACTCACGACATGATAAATATTCTATGTCAATGACGTAAACATTCTAATGACAAATGCATCAGTTAAAACACCCCATATGGCATGTAAAGTACCGCCAAACTTTAAACTCGCTGCCACTTTAAGTACACATACCAGCCTCCAATACTGTTTAACTTTTGTGAGGAAATATTGAGGTTACGCTGGTCATGGTAACAGAAAATAGCATTAAAAAACTACAACTGACCAACTTATTTTACATATTTGTGACTCCTAAGTAATTATCATTCCCAGAGAATGCCTTTTATAACTCAAAATTTAGCTAGGGAAAAGGTTAAGTCACATTGCTGCCTTTAATACGAAAGGCATGTGACATAGTACAATTGAATCAAATATTATATCCAGTTGAAAAAGTACCTTTTTCATTCTGCGTAATATGCAACTAAATACGCCAGCTGGAGATAAAATGTCAAACATCACAAATAGAAAAAAATTTCCGTTTCATGGAGTCACTCCCTACGAAGAACAAAACTGCCACAAGTACGCCCATTGTAATTCAAATTAAGCTGACACAAAGCCAAAGTTAGAAAAAAAGATAGAGAAAAAAAATAACAATACTAAACAAAATGCAGTTGGATCCTCTGATATGGATACAAAACAATGGTAGCTCAGAAAAAGCCAATCAACAAAAAAGGAGGTCTCAAATTTAGCACTTTGGAGTAAAAGCTTCTAGAACGGGACTTACTGTAAGTCTTGGCGATTTTCTTAGGGCATAACTTAGTTTGAGGGATTAAACTGAACACAAAACCTAATTAATTGTAAAAAAATACAACAAAATACAAAAAAAAGCTCAAATTCTAAAGTGTTCACTTATACAAAGTATAAAATTTAATAAAAGCAACACCAACTCTTTTATTCATGATCTGTGTTCTGTCTCTGACTGTCCTTATACCTATAATCTTTCAAAATAACCTTCAAAGATGCCACAAACAATACATTTGAAAAGAGACAAAAACGTGCAAATGCTAACTGGTTCGATGAAACCGACGCTGAGATTCAAAATTTGCTGGAAGATAAAAATCTTAACCGCAGAGAGATTCAAAAAAGGAGAAGGCGAATGAAAAACGACTGGTTCACAAGGAAAACTAAACAAGCTGAAACGCTTCATCTTCAGAAAAACCAACGTGAGTTCCATCCAACGACTCGTGAAGTTTACGGTCCAAAGTCAAAAAATACTCACCAAGTACGATCACAAAATGGCCAACTACTCACTACACCAAACGAGATCAAAGAGAGATGGGTTGAAAATTTTTCTGATCTTTTCAACATCAAGTCAGAAACTAATGAAAGCATTCTCGATGAGCTCGAGCAATTTCCAGTTAAGGAGGAACTCGATCATCCGATGAGAGAAAGTAAACTTGATAAAGCTCTAAAAATAACGAAACTTGGGAAGAGTGCTAGACCGGACGGTATTCTTCCAGAAGTTCTTGTTTACGGTGGTCAAGCTCTGAAAAAGTTTCTATTTGCACTTCTTACAATCTTTTGGAGCGCACAAGTCTTGTCAGCAGACCTTATCAATTCGAATCTCCTCATACAGTCTAAAAACGGAGACCGCACTGATTTTGGTAATTATCGTAGCATCTCGCTGTTAAGTGGAGTTGGAAAAGTTCTAGCTGATATTTTACTGCAAAGGCTGCAATTCGTTTTAACTGATGTATATCCTGAATTTCAACACGGATACCGGTCGGGTCGTGGTACGATAGATGGAATTTTCACAGTACGCCAACTGATAAAGAAAACAAGAGAACGACGATGTGATCTTTACATTGCATTTATTTCACGAAGGGGTTCGACTCAGTCAATCGCCATCTTCTGTTTTCATTGCTCGAGGAAGTCGGTTGTCCACCAAAGCTCATCGGTAAGTTGAAGTATTTGTACTCGAATGTGAAAGCTCGACTGATCATCGACGAAGAGTTATCAAATTCAATTACAACGGCGGTGTCAAACAAGGTTGCAAACTGGATCCGTCCCTGTATGGAATTTACGCAGTCCTTCTACTCTAGACTGCCTTTAAAGACATTCCGCGTGAATTTTCAATTCTAATTCGTTTCCGTACTGATGGAAATCTTTTCCATCTCAAAAGACTGAAAGCTAAAACGAAAGTCTTCTACGATTACATTAGAGAAGCACAATACGCGGATGACATTGCTGTCATGAGTGGACCTGCTCATGGACTTCAAACTCTTTTCACCTGCTACAATGACACATCAAAACGTTTTGGACTTAAAATAAAAAAACTGAAGTGATGTGCCTGGGACCAGAGAGTGACGTCTTTGCTGATGGCATCAAGATGAAGATCATGGAACGCTTGAAGTACTTTAATACCTTTGTAAACCAAGCTGCCTAAGCTTGGTTTACAAAACCAAGCTTTGGTAGCTTGCAATGGGGATTGGGTTCAGAAAAAATAATTTTACAACAACCACATTGTAGTTTGCTAGACTCTGATGTCCAAGACCAGCTCCTTGTCTTTTGATCGATTACAAAAAAACTTTAACTGGTAGCAATTCTTCTACTCAATATGTATGTAGCAACCATTTCTCTCTTCCTTTCATTCACTTGTTACTTAACCTAATTTTCAGTCCACCAACTTTTTACCCTTTGGGTAATCTAAGTTTGCGAATCAATGAAGGTCTCTGAAACTGATCACTTTTGACGCAAGTCTTAACACGATCGTTTGTTCCATGGTGTGGTTTCATGCATCCTGTAAAACGGCACAGGATTAAATGGTCAGACCAACACCACGGCAAAAACCCGATTAAAAGCTTTAAATACAAATGAAAAGTAAAATCCCATCTTACAAAACCAAGCTCCAGCTGACAGTTAATATGTAAACGAGCCAGTGACTGGACAACTGAGCGACTGAATAATGAAACGCATTGCTTAAATATGGAAAACCATGTAGGCAATAACGTAAATACCATAAGTATCACTCTGGCGTCCAAAAACGTTCCTGCTACTTCTACAAGTTCGTGTGATGGCATAACCGTTATTATTACCGTAAGAAAAAACATAACAATTATGACAAATGTTGTAAGTGAACGACACGCCAGGCAGTAACCTTTTCGACAGAAATTGAACGTCACATTAATGTAAAAATGTGGAAAACTACAATTTCTAGTACAACTTGGATTCCATAACATATCCAGAGGAAGCCTCCAAGAAGTTTAAAGTAAACCAAACAAGAAACATTGGATGGACGAAGCAAACAGATATGTTAGAGATAAACCAAATAAAAGAAAAAACGCAAGGAAGGTAAATGTAGAATGGCATTTGATGTGGAGTTTTTCTCGCAAGTGATGGTTAGGTTAAAAAATTAATGAGCAGATGTAGACTTTAAAAAGCAAAAGGCAAATTCGATTGCAAAAAGACCCTTTGGATTTTGTAGAAAAATCAGTACATTTCACTGTTTAAGTTCGACGTTTAGAAAAGCAATAAAACTACGATACCAAAATACGATTGCCATGGAAGACACTAAATGACTTGACTGGCAAGACAGTAGAGTAATTGTCCCGAGGTCTTCGTTTGAAAACTACAGATAGTGACAAAAGCAATGGGTTTCTTAACTGGTTGAAATATTTCACTGCATTTACAGAGATGACGAAAGATACAAAGGAAATGAATTAAAAGTTTAAAGAAAAATATATTATTGCGCGCCTTTAGATACAGTTGGATGAACGATGAATTTCTTGCTCAATATTTCCAAAGTGTTATCAGACGTTTTCTTTTTGCATACTACTGTTGAATTCTGATTTATTTAATTAGAGCTCACAATAGAGGCAACATCAAGCAATTCTTAAAAGACTTTCATACAAATCTGAATAGCTTTATATCAAAATTGGGAAGTACCTAACATCATACTTCCTTGACTTAACTTCCGATTTAACCACCAAAACATTCAACCCACCAAAAGAAAAATGACGAATATGGCTGAATAAAAGTGGCTTGGAACTTAGCATTGGAGCTAAACACCTAAGGATGGCAAACATTTAACCAATGACTAGAAAAACTGGGGGCAAAATGTGAAAATATATGTTTGATTGTGGATATATTTTTACAACTTGTTAACAATTTTCTTTTAAAATGTTGTGGCATCTTTCTTCTTAATAGAAGGGCAGCCGACAAGTCACGTTCACTCCCTTGCCATCATTCCTTTTGAATTCCTTCCCACGCTGACTCTACAATAATCTTCTCTGTCTGCTTTTAAGACGTAAAATATTGTCTTTGCAACTTTTTCCAACAATCCCAGTTTTTCACGTCCAGTCACGTCCCCACTATCTTGTTGAGCTGCAGTAGGGTACTTATCCATTAAAGCTCTTGCTTTCATGACTGCATATAACTCCTTAGCGCCACACAGTTCATGATATTTTGTACGCAATATAGCCCTTCATAAACGTCTGTATTTCATATAATTTAATCACGACCCATAAATTGGCTACAATTACAAACATATTAAATGGACACCACTAAACTTATTTCCATTTTGACAAAAATGTTGCTATCCAAGGAAACATTTTATTAGTTTAAATTCTGACATTATTTGTCTTTTATGCAACGGGGTCACCGTGTTGCGATTTTCTAATGTTAGCCCTGTGATCTGGAAGAATGACTTGTGAAAAACAAAAGTAATATGATAAAAAACACTGAAAAACCGACAACGTGGGAATGGAAGCGTTACCAAGTGTTTTCATGATACAAGAATTGGAGAGATCACCAGTGAAGTTTTATAAGGCCTTTTCCAACACACTGTGACAATTAAAACTAGAAAGATGAAGATATGCTTATTACCAACTTCCATCAAAACTACATAAACATTGACTGGAATTATACCGAATGCAGGGGCAAAGGTAGGGTTTGTTATGATCAGGTTCCACAAGTGAATTTTGTGGGTCTGATTTTAGTGTGATTTGGAGAAAATCATCAAAGCCAAACAAAGGAGCATCTAAAAACAAGAATTCCTCGATAAATTTTACCAAGTACAAAAAGTAGTTGTGCAAAAGTACTACAGGTAACACTACTGCATTTCTCACTTTTTTTCAAGAAGAAAATTTTCAAAATTGTCTTAAGATCGTACCAAAATTACTGAAATTAATCAAGTGTTTCCCGACCCGTTAAAAGATGTTCCCTCTAAACAGATCGTCAGTATATAAGATTAAAGATAAGTTGTGCTATTTACAATTGGACCATAGTAAAATCCTCTGTTATAAAAAATGAGTTAAATTTAGTAGTGAAGGCTAGATTATCTACGTACCAGGAACATACTTGTTGCTACCACTTTCTATCACCACTTTACCCATTATATTCGGAATGATCCCCAATCTTTTATCAAATGGAATGCTCTCATCAACCTGGACACTCTTATAACCTATACTTCTTAACACCTAAATCAAACAAAGACCAATTTAACTTTTATTGATACTACATAACTAAAAAACGAATAAATAAAATATTTAACAGGTGGAATACAATTCTGTTAGTTTATGTTTTCTCTGGTGTTTTGGTCCTGAGAAGAACTGGAGAAAATAGTTGTAATTTTTATGATCATACATAATTTCTGTATTACATATTCTTTCGTTTTAAGTACAGCACCTTGAATAATTACAATGACATAAAAAACTAAAACTAGAACTGGCCTTTTTAACAGTCATGTGACCATTAGGCGCAATTGCCTTTGAAAGCTTTTCATTCATTACGGCCAACTGTCAATATATCTTTGGTCTTCGCCCACGTACATTTTTTTGAGCTCGTGTTTTTGTGTTTGACCAACAAAAACTATACGTGTTTGCTTCATCATTTCATTTTCTTCGGCTCCTGATACTGTCTTTCAATACGAGTTTCATCTTTGATAAATAACCATTTTGCAAAACCAACAAATTTCATAATTGCATAATCACGTGCTTACTGCCTACTCAGGTAGGTTTTACTATGAATAAACATGTTACTTTCAACACAATAGTTCTTACCATTCCACAAGGGATTTCTTCCAGAATTCCTGTTCCTCTAGTCTTCACGTTTCCATCTTCATCCTGCAATTAATTCAATATATATAAAACTGTCAATTTATATGTAAAGGGGCGTATTAATCCCACAAATTTACTAAAAACTCTGAATTACCAAAGGATAACAGCTGTCTGTAATTGTACTGCACATTAGCAGTTACGTAATGAAGTTCTGGAGCCAAATCACGGGAATATTCAAATACTAGGTCAGCTACATTCAAATAACATAACGTAAATATTAATGAGCTCACCCTTGGGCCTCAAAATATCAGCTTCGTGTCCAAGAGATCTGTAGTATGACCGGACAAAAATTCTTTAATCTGGTATACAAATTGGCTATGTGGATAAAGAACATTCAATGTTAATACTGCCTAGATCAGATTGGCAGCTTGGGTAGTTTAACATCAAATAAACCAACGAATGAAATGGAAGTTTTAAAAAAAGAGGGGGAGGGTAGAAACACATCCGAATCACCAAAATACAACTAGGATGGTATCCCAGCAGTCCGAGAGCAATATGACATTTACCATTGAAATATCCATCAAACCAAAGGAAAAATCCCAGCGTCCTGAAGTCGATTTTCGACCTAACTTGCATGCAGCACTTCTTTGATCCTGAAAGTCTGCACAACGCATTGCAGAGTCATTGCAGAGTCATTGCAGAGTCATTCCAGAGTCATTGCAGTCATTCCAGAGTCATTCCAGAGTCATCCCAGAGTCATTAGTGGGTCATTGCAGAGTTATTGCAGAGCTATACCCTTTGATCATCACTAAGCATGGAAATGCAAGTTCATGCTTTGTACTTTTATTTTATACCTCATAGACTCCACATTACTGGACCCTTTGAGCCACGTATTTAGTAACATAATGATTTTCGCATAACACTGCTGTTTGTCTGTATACTGAAATTTAATGTCCCTACCATTTCACGTCTTTAACGTCTTACATTTTTGTCATATTTTTTCGATCACTTCAAACCATTTCAATGTATGCCTTTCTCAAACAGCTTATTAATCGAGGATTGGACAAAAAAGGAGTTACCAAAGTACAGAAAGCAACATAACTCATTCAGTTTCTTACCGAGAATCACAACGGTTGTTTTCCTCAACCACTGTTCAATGGATTCATTTTTCAAACGTACAGATCAAAGTAACAGATAGACTCTGTTTTATTGCAATATCGCCAAAACGACTTGAACCACCGTTTATTGGCTTTCTTTTCGTATACTCTCTATATGAATGCTTGCCTTTGTTGCCTGCAATTAACAATTTAAATGGTCTATCAATGAACGTATCTTGTATATCTTGTTAGATATATCAGCTGAAAGGTTATCAACAAATTGAAGATTGTTTACGATGTTTTCAGCGCATTTTCTTATCATAAAAATTCTGATTTCATCAATACCAAGATGTTAATCAATATATCAGTAAACTGTAAATTCTGAAATTTGCTGAAGGCCATTATTAAATTTATACCAAAATTGGCACGAATCTCCTTAGACGCTGTCTCTAATTCTCGGCCATTTTTTCTGATATACAGATTTGTTTGCTCACATGTAAGGTTTACTACATCCGCCAATATTCTTTCCAAAAACCAATAAGGAACTTGCATCTTTTGGAACATCCAACGAAAAGCGTGCTTTAAAGAGGCACCTTTGGCCTTTCACAAACTTTCTTGCGGTGGCTCACTGGGTCGTCCTGCTGTTTTCAATGTGCCCATTAGCTTTAGGCGTCAAAAGCTGATAACCATTTTCTTTATGTTCAGGGCCAAGGCAAGCGGCAATAAATTGGGCATCTAAATCTTACAGAAGGTTATCAACATCACCTTTGTTACCAGTTTGAATTCTAATCAGCACAGTGAAAATTTCATTGCTGGCAGTTTTCCCATCAATGCGTATGCATCTTTTGCTAATATTACGATCCATTATTTTCTCAGCAAAGTACATTATCCCAAATAAAATATTTTTCCGAGAACAAATTTAATACAAACAGGTCCGGCACATTAAAAAATTAATTATAATTGCCAACTAAATGTATCATCGTTGAGACCGACGTTTTATTGATTGCGATTGTTCAAGATGTCGAAGGCTCAGTTATGTAAAGCCAAACAAAAAACCTCATAAAGACACAAACAGAACCACAAGCCAGTGACAGATTGTTGGCGCACAGAAAACAAAATATCTCCAGAAACATTTAGATAAATATGCCTACAACGGAGCCTGACATAACTGACCCACTGTGCTCTCATGAGATATATGTTGGCCTAATAAGGTACACATGTATTCACATGGAAGAAACCATATGAAACAAAGGTTTTTAATTGAATTTCTGGAATGTTCAAGTTGATATCTTTGAGGGCGATAGAGATATGGGAGTCTATAGTATATAAAGAGCATTTGAAATGTACACCTGACTATTTTAGAATACAATAGGTATCGATAGCATTAAAGTGTGTATGGCGTCCTCGGATATAAATGTTCACTAACATAGGTCCAAATGACAATATTTTACCGATCAGTTCGACAGGAACACGTGCTCTTTATCAGAAAATGTATATTTTCTCAGCCTTGAGTTAATAAAAATACACTGGACCTTCACTTTACTCATCCTTAAACCAAAACCAGCCTATCTCCCGCTGAAACATACGTGCATCGCATACCTAAACTCTTTGGCATATTAAAAAGGCGAATAAAGGCAAATCAAAGGTATGTTTCAAAGACGGGGCTATGATTTTCATAAACTGAGCTGTGTCTAAAAGAAGCTGATGGTTATGAAAAACAAATTCTTTCGAAAAAAAAAAGGGAGGAAGGGCTGATTAAAGCTCGTACAAAATGGAATATACATCTTAAAAAACACCCTTGTCCCAAAAAAAAAACCCTACTGAAACTAAGTAATATTTGTAGTCTTTTTCCTTTGAATATTTATACGCTTTGACCTGTACATCATGTTCATGTTTTTCTCTATTCCCTGCTTACAAGATTGTCTAAGGTTAAGGCTGTGTAAAGCATTCCTTGAGAACTTTACGTTTCCCCAACAAAAATGTCCATATCGAAAGCACTACCTTTGTCATTTAAGCTTCATTTTTTTTATCTTCATGCAAAAATACAATGCTATACAAAGTTACTAATAAGTATAATCATGACATCATTAAGAATTAAACGCCTGCCACAACAAAAATCATAAGCCGAAACGATATTCTTTTGACTTCATGCAAAAAAAAGTACTGGTGCAAAGACATTTAGTGTTCCAAAGAAAAACATTAAACTCTTTCTAATTCGAAGGGGTCAAAGGCAAAGAACTGGAAGACAAAAACAAATATATAAATGAAAGAATGAACAATGAAATGCATTTAATGCATGGATGTATGCTTGTTTGTTTGTATGTGTGTATGTATGTGTGTGGTGTATGTATGGTGTGATGATGACAACACCCATCCATCGGGTTTGTGGATACAGGAAGGGCCTCCAGATATGGACTTAGCGGTGAATATGGAAATAAGCCGTCCCAGGCAAAATCATGGGTTGCCCTTGGGCAAGGCATAGCGCCCAAAGTCCACCCAACCAGGGTCACGGGCGAAGATATCGCCAACTGGATATCGGATATGCAGCTGGCAATCACCACAAATAAATGCTTTGGTAAATGTACAACAAGTCAAGCAGATGAACGATGGAACGGCAATGGTTGAGATAAATGACTTCAATGGAAGTTACTGCGTTTGGGAGTGAGAGACCCCATAATTGCTGTTGCACCATCTCTTTAAGAGAATGAAACTCGGACATAAAACGTTAGGACCCTCGGTAAAACCTGCGGCATTATGTTTTCACCCCCAGATGGAGCCCCATATACTGAATCACATATTCTAGTTGATGGGAAGAGGTTAAAGATTACTCATAATTTTGTATATTTTTCTAGTACACTGACAGAGGTTGCACTCTGGATGCTAAAATAAATCACAGAATAGCCGGAGCCAGTTCTGATTTTGGTAAGCTGGAGAAACGCGTATGGTCAGTTTGGGAAATTACATCAAAGACAATGATTAGTGTTAAAAAAGCATGTGTGCTGACCTCCTTGTTATATGGCTCAGAAACGTGAACAACATACAGGCGATATCTCAAGCTTCCGGAAAGGTTTCATCATAGTTGTCTCAGGAGAATCCTTAACATTAATTGGAATACTTTCACGCCTGATACTGCAGTCTTTGAGCGATTTAACAGCACCAGCATTGAGATGTGGATCACCCAGAATCACCTGCACTGGAAAGGACCCCTTGTCAGGACGGGAGATGAAAGACACCCTAAACAGTTAGTTTTATGATGAGTTATCAAAAGGAAAAAGACCGCAACACAAGCTGAGAAAAAGGTTTACAGATGTGCTGAAGCGCAATTTGAAACTACTGGAGATCGATGTGAATAACTGGGAAGTGATAATTGCAGACCTTCTCCAAAGGAGGAGAAAAATCAGAGGATGTAAAGAATTTGAAGAGAGACGTGTAAGTCATGCTGTACTGCGTGCTCTAAGAAAGCAGGATAAAAGAGCAGTGCTTGTTGATATGCAGGAGGAAAGGAAGCGCACAGTGTGTGGTAGATTTCTTTTACAAAAGCTGGACTGATGAACCATCTTAAGTCACACAGTGGAAGGCAAGATCAACATTTTTATGAGAAAAGTTTGCCACCTCGTCCATCTATGCATAGTTGCACTACCTGTGGTCTAGTCTGCAAATCAGCAAGCGGCCTAACGAGACATTCCAAGATTTATAATGAAGCTCATCTGTATGCAGCTTCAAAATTGGGCAAGTTCATTTGTCATGTCTGTGATCGTCCATGCAAGACAGCAGCTGGGCTGAAGAGTCACCTGCGTGCGCACGGAAACACAGTATTAGATTAAAGAGATGTCAAACGTTTGTCACGAAGGAGCAATCATTATGCATGCATGCATATATGTATGTATGTATGTATGTATGTATGTATGTATGTATGTATGTATGTATACGTGTATCAATTCAGGTATCCACTTATCTATATACCTATCTATTTATTTATCAATCTATTTATCTAAGTATTAATCTATTTATCCATCGATAGATCTATCTATCCATCTATCTATCTATCTATCTATCTATCTATCTATCTATCTATCTATCTATCTATCTATCAATCTATCTATGTCTCTATGTATCTATGTATCTATGTATCCATGTATCTATGTATCTATCTACCTCTCTATCCATCAAACTATCTAATACTAGACAACGTCAAAAAATGTCTTTTTTTATAATTACTGCAAAATACACATGATATCACGAACCTCTATCAATTCATTTACTTCAAGCTTAATTCCTTTGACTTTTCCACTTTTGTTACCAATTATTTCTACTGGACTGCGACGAAATTTTGCCTCCCATTGTAACGTTGCGTTATCCCATGTTTCTTGTGATAGGTCATTTCTTTAAAAAAAAGCAAACAAAAACACTCGTAAGATCTTACCTCTACCTTCAGGAGCCCATGTCAGGATTTCAGTAAATTATTTGCAATTAAGAACAATGTCTCCCTGGAATTAGTACAGGCGCAAACACTCCTTCGTGCATTTCTTTGATTTGGCACTAGAAACACAAATGAAAATCTCTTAAGATCTTCATGCGTTCCTCAAAACAGCTATGGGCGTGAACCAATGGTTTCTTTTAGCGGAGGTAATTATGAATGAACTGGAAGAATACTGCAGGAACTACCTTCCACCTTAACAACTGTCAGGCAGAAGAGAACTGGCAGCAACTCCACTCTTCCGAGCGACACATACCCAAAATACCTGGGAGTATACCCTGGCAGGTCACTTAAAAAAACATTTGGATAGAACTGCAGCGAAATTGCGGAAGAAAAAGAGCATTAAAATTAGACTTACTGGACCAAGAGAAGAAAAAAGGAGCTCCAAGGAAGCCCTCAGAACATCTGATCTGACCCCGACTCAAAGAGCTGTAGAATAGCCTGTGCATAACTGGACAAGTTGCCCATTGACATTCAACTTAAAAGTGCAATCCTCATCATTTCTGGGACCCTGTGTTCTACACAGTCGACTGCAGCTAAAAGCCCTTTACATGGGGTTTTAGCTGCAGTTACACTTCGAACCTGCGCTCCATTGTACGTATGGCAACTTCAACAGGAGCTATATCAGTACGGATACTGTTGAGGTAAACTCTCTAAGGACGAGCAGGTTAATCTCAAGATAGTCTTTCTATCAGAGCAAGGTATTGGTCTTTGATATAAATGGCGCTTCATAACAAGATTGGGCAGCCTTCAGCAAAATGAATGGGAGCCACATACAAGATCCGGCAAGAACACTGTCTTTTATTACTAATTAACGATAAAGGACTGGTAACAAACTCGACACAATACCTGTTTGTCCACGGGGGCACAGCGGTCAACCTCCCAAACGGAGTAACGTGGACAGTCCTGTATGTTCATGTTAAAATGAAACTGAGGGCATGAAGCATATGGTGCTACTGGTGCTGTTTCTATACATCTACTGGTAGTTTCTATACCACAATACACGTTACTTCTTTTTGGTTTTGGTCAACCTACACTGCAGCATCGAGTTCTCTATTTCTCTACCCATATCTAAGAAATGTACATACAAAACTATTCCCTTTTCTTATACATCATAAACTCTATTCCATAATGCCCGCTAATTCTCCATTTATAAACATATACTATATATTGTTGAAAGTAAAAATGAGTTTTTAGCACCAAAGATAAACGATGAGAAATATGTATATACAGATATTCTCTGTTGCTACGCCCGGTTGGCTTTACAGAGAAACTTCAGCTTCTAGAATAGGTTAAAAAGTGAGTGTGTGCTCAATCAAAATCTATTAAAACATTCGATATATACTTATATCGATTACAAAAATTAGACCATAAGCAGGAATTCTTCAGGTTAGCCTCAAAATCACATACAACCAAATTTGGGTAAAACATATGCCTCTTCCATATAAGAATCTGTAATCTAATCAAATGGTTTCCTACCATCATTAACAGTATGAGCTTTAAGCAGACGCATTTGACCGGTCAACAATTACACGTGTAAGCAAAATGTATCAACACCATTCTATTTCATCTTTTCATTTTGCTTTTTTTCTTGGGGAAAAGGCTTGATCTGGATACATGCGTCAAACTGAGAAAAACCGCTTCAAGAATTAACATCTTCAAAATAAAAATTCAATTAATTAAGTAGTAAAAAAGAAAATAACTTTAAAAAATAAAAAGCCTAGAACTTGGTGACAGGAAAATTAGTCACGAGTGTACTAAGCACTGAAATTTTATAGGTTAATGAGAACTTCACCTCAAGTGATGACGGCGTGTCTAGAAACTTCTTAAGAAAGGATAAAAGCACGCACCTTTTTACATTTAATCCTATTCATATCCTACTGGGCTAAAGCAACGCAAAAATTATGTTGACATGACCTTTATGTTACGTCTAACCCGTTAAGAAAAGTTCGTTACTTGTAGTCTTTATATCGTAATATACTCAAATCTTAAGCTGTCTCTTTCACGTTAATGAAGGGGTGGCCATGTAAGCTTCATCTTAAAGCAATTGTACTAGATTTGGTTTTACTGTCTGTAACAGAATCTAATACGTTTATTTCATATTTATGATACTTCGGGGTAGGCAGACTTTTCTGTTTTCCTCTTCTCTGGGATTCAATTTATTACCCTCTGTTGTCTCTTTTTCATTAAAAATGTCCTATAATGTGGGTGAGGTGAAGGTGTGATTTATGGTCTCCGTGGCTCGGTATATCAAAGGGTTTTTTCGTGTCTGTCTTCCAAGACCAAAATCTCTTATACATGCTATTGATAATTATGGCATTAATATCGAATACTGTTTTTGTAAAAAACAAATCGGCATGGGCACACACAATTTCCCCATTCATGGGGTATCAATCAGCTAGGCCCAAATCCACTTAACTTTAAAGAGCAACACGTTATTGCATTTATCCCTGGTTTTTACAGAATTTTTTGCCACTTTTCCTCGCGTCTCTCTTGCATCACCTAGAAAACCGTAAAAAACTATTTGAACTACTTACAGTGCAGTGTTGCACATCAATTCTATAAGTCGCTTTCTTTGTCTTGGAAGAGCTGTGTTTTGTTGTAAGAAAAAAATCACACGAAAAACAAACCAGTAACGTCATAATAAAACTGGGCATATAATTAATCGAAGGTTTTACTGCAGAAAAGCAATACGTGTTAGCCATAGCTCTGCATGATGTTCTCGTTAACAAATTCGAATATCCAACATTCTAACATGTCCATACAAACAATCTATAAGTAAAGCGAAAAGACAAGCCATAACACAAATGCTTTCCTAAAACAATGCCATCAAATGTGGAAAAACCACAAAAAAGACAACCACCCGAAGTGTTTTCGATGGGAATCATCATGGCCAATCATTAAAACTTTATCGTTTAAAACCCAAATGGTACATCTGTTTTTATGGGTGGTATTTCTGAAACAAAAACACCTTCCCGTTATCCACTGCTTTAAAGTATTGCTGGTTCAACGACCAAATGGTGAATTCTTCTTGACTACCAGTCTTGTTTTATTTCTTATATAATAACTTAAGTAAAAAACACTTCTGATTATAATAATTTAAATAAGAAAACCACTTCTTATTCCTTGCTTGGTAAACAAGTGACTTGAGTCTTTACCTATCTTCCGCCGTGGCGATTGATGGGGAATACAATGAAAACTGGAAAATCAACAGTCAATTTCAAAATTAATGTACAAGTAATGGCACTAGTGATGTTAAACCTACACACTTTATTTTACGAAGAAACGAAATTCATACATCAGGTAAAAATAACGATTTGTTTTTACTAATAAACATGTTAATCACTGCTTCAAAGAATAGAAATGCAGTACTAAACAAATGAACTGCATCACATTTATGGAGCTTGAAAGAAAGGGTACGTGAAATCACGTAAAGAACATCAAATGGGGGACGGATGCTGTCCTACGTAAGCAGAAGTGTTGTTGCTTACGCCAGTCCATGTATTAGCAGCAACCTTCACATTAAACTCCTTCTGGAAACCTTCACAACACACACTGCTGCTCAAGAAACTAGTAGGATAACACCAGAACAACGATTTCTCGTCAGAATTAGACTTACTTTTTTAGATTTTTATTGGTGAAAAAATGCGTTGGCAAATTTGCCAACGCATTTTTCTGCTGCTTTAAGGCAAGCTGACGCCTTATCACCACAAATTTTAAAAACTCACAGTTTTACTATCAGAATTTGATCAGGTGTTCACCCCAACACTTATGAATCCACTTTATCGCTGCACGATACTGATCTTCGCTTTTCGTTTTATGTATTGTCCATCTGCTTTCTCCTTTCGTTTCTTTAGATAGTAGACAGTAGTTGTGCAAACATGCAACTCTTCAGTCTGATACTTCACACTTAAACCGTTGTCATGTTTTTTCAACATAATTTACGTTATAGGTATATATAAATTATTTTTGCTCAAAATTACCAACTGGTACATTTGCTAGATCTTTCGACAATTCAATAAAACCTTCAATTAAAGGGAGCATAACACGTGGTTTGATAAGCAACGAGCGAAAGTATTACTGCGACGTCAGCTGTAAGCTAATTTATGACAGCTCACTTGGGCTGTGGAATCGTCACCCAAATTGAATGACGTCACGTCTTACAACAGTCCACAACAGATACACTTACCAAAACTCGCCCGAATATTTTGGAATTTTTCTATTTGTAGTATGTCGTAACAGCATTCAAAAGATTTCAAATTCTAAAGATTTTCGAATTTTAATTTTTTTTAGAACAGATTTTGCTAATAAATCTTCAGCTTCAGTTTTTGTAAGCGGAGTACTTTTGTAACTTCTATTTTTAAAAACAACCAATTATTACAAAATCCACTAG
The DNA here is from genome assembly GCA_003991215.1 of Morbakka virulenta. NCBI lineage: Eukaryota > Metazoa > Cnidaria > Cubozoa > Carybdeida > Carukiidae > Morbakka > Morbakka virulenta. The sequence continues at coordinate 491,231 of RDPX01000037.1, forward strand.
AGACACTGTGGTACGGACAAGCCTGTCTAGTTTAGGCACGGTGCCAATAACATCCATAATTTACTCTACTGGGCACAATCCTGACTCCCAAACAGAGCTTGCATTACATTGCAGCAAAAATGAAAATGTTCCAAACTTCTCACAGCTATTGGAAACACCAATAAATCTATAAGCTTTCACATACCAAAACTGATATGCTATCCTCATAACTTGATTTCTATTGAAAACACAAAAATCTACGACACATTACTTACAGCTAATCTAAATCAAACATTGATTGTACCTGGAATTATAGGCTTTATATGTTCAAAATCACTTTTACTAAGTACTGGCTTGCAGTTGCCTAGACGAATCATTTCTCGTAACTCCTTGATAGTAAATGCTACCTGACGAAAACAAAAAGGAAATTCCATAATTTTCTTCACTTTTGCCCAATCACAAGTTTAAGAAAAATGTTATACAAGCAGGAAATAAGAACCCACTCTGTCAATAGCCCTATATTATGTAACTTATTAAGAATCTCATAATAAGTACCTTACATAAAAGCTAACTAAAAATAAAGATGAAGAGAAAAATAATAACCACACAAAATATTTAGGTACGTTTTCGTAGATCTTAAAGTTAATATGCAAGGTGTCGTCTAAGGAACTCAAAAGTCCAGATAAAATATGGGAAATACAACCAAAAACACGTGTTTCTTTTAATTCAAGCGCATACTAAAGATTTATTTTTGGTCATAAAAAACTACTACCAGCCTTAATTTTGTGAGATGACACACAGTAAACATCATTCGTATCCCTCGTGGGTCTTTTTAGATCGAAAGAAACTTTGTCGGTCTATTGTCGAGTTATGTCACTTTTTCTAAAAGTTGCAGGTTTTAGTCTGCATCAAATAAATAAACAAAACTTAAATTTAATGTCAAAAAGGTCTTACAAAAACTAAGGTCATCAAAACGTATGTTCTTCAAAAAGCCTTGAAATGCAGATGACTGTAACAATTTTGAATAATGCTTAACGCATATTTCAAAGCTAAAGAAAAACAAACTAAGCCAAAAAGAAAAAGGAGACCAAAGTAAAAAAAATACGAAAGTGAATATGGAATCCAATGACATAAAAAACATGGGTAAACCAAAGAAACTTGCTAATAGCACTGCCAGATATTTCTTGAGACGTAAACATTTTTTCTTTCTTGATAAGCAATAAGATGTTTCACAGAGTTCTAACCTCATATCTTTGTCCCCTAATATTGAAAGCGTTCAAAAACTTCCATGTAAAATACGACGGATATTTTACATTTGCTCTCAAAAGCTTAACTAAATTAAACCGTACTTCACAGCAGTAAAACTACAGGCCAAACGTATATGTTCAAATTGACTCCTTTCAGCATAAGTTCAAAAATCTCTAACACGTCAAAGTACAATTTTCAGTACCGACATAAAGTATATTCCATGATGCATTCCATACTAAACTACGAAAGGGTTGCAAACAGAGAGAAGGAAAAAAGCAGTTCACTATCCTTATTGTAAGGGAAATTGGTTCTGCAAATTCTAACTGGGAGTCTGTCAAACAGAAATTTTTTGGAGTCGATAGTCACTTCACTGCTTCTAAAGTTAATATCTCTTCGAGATCTTTTATGTTTT
>RDPX01000037.1:495875-509840 GCA_003991215.1 Morbakka virulenta
CTGCGGCTTCAAGGTAACCATACCGGGCGAGGGATTGCTCCTCGGGGATACAATCCCCTTGACGCCGTTATCTGCTTTTCTTGGTTTTCGGTTTGTCATCATAATGTTCTTGGCAAGATACGGCAGTGGTTTGCCATTGCCTTCTGTCGCGCAGTACCATGTTGTAATGGTATATGACACCTAGTCGTTGTCTGTGTCGTGACAGATCATCCGCCTAGCCGCTGCGTTACTCCAAGCCGTTGACTCTGACTAGAGAGTTCTTCCGCCCTGAAGAAACATCCGACGCCCTGCTGCCGACGTCTTCATCGTAACCCTGTAGGGGAGGAAAAACTGAGTACACTTGTATAAACAAGAAAGTAAACCTACCACTAATCAAGAAAGTCAGTGAGGTAATGCTAGAAGTTGAAGAATTTAAACATCTTGGCTCAACCATCCTGAATGATAGGGACGTGACAAAGATTTAAAGAAACGAATTAACGCTGACTGGAACAATAGAAGAAGGGCAACTGGTATCCTCTGCAAAACGCAAGTACCAAAGAGACTAAAGGAAAGGTCTACAAGACATTGGTAAGGCCAGTATTGTTTAATGGAATGATGACAGTACCGATAACTAAACGCCAAGAAAGTCACTATGGGGTGGCAGAAATGCGAATGGCGGTGAACAATTGGTGTGACCAGAAAAGACAAATTCAGAAACGAAAACATCAAAAGAATTTTAGTGCCACAGGGTTCTCCAAGAAGCTGCAAGAGTATCGGCTGATATGGCTTGGTCATGTCGAAAGAAGAGATGAACAGCATGTGTAAAAGGAATGTGTACAAATAAAACTACCAGGATGACATAGAAGAGGACGGCCAAAGCAGAGGAGCGACAACATCAATGATGATATGACATTAAAAGGGATAACCAGGATGACGTACAAGACCGCATAAGGTGGAGAAGAGGCATTTGCGACGATGACCCCTTAAATGGGAAAAGTAAGACGAAGAAGATTATCTAAACAAATAACATACAACAGCTTTATAGCATAAAAACGTCTCAACCCTTAGATGAGAAAATTTCGAAACGGAAGTAAATGTTCTTTTATAACCTCTTGTCATGACAACCTCCAATCAAAATTCCTGTATCAAGCAATGACTCTAATTGGTAAGCATCGGATGCTTAAGTCATTTTTACTTACATTTGATTGTGCAGGTAAGCCATTGTACCACCCAACAAATGCTCTTGCTGAATGAACACCAATCAGATCCTAGAAGAAAGAAAAAACATATCTCTGTGAAATTAAAGGAATAACACATAATTGATCCCTGTCAGTGTGCATATGTCATCATTGTACCTGAATACTAATACCGCCTCACCCCCTGTCTTACCCAAGATACAAAAGTGAAAGAAACAAGCTTTAAGTAAGAAGTGTGACTTGTTCACACAGCATATAAACTTGAAACTTGAATCCTGATCTTACTGTTTCAGAAAATGCTGAATAACCGGGCATGTGCTGTATAATCATCCACCCGTACTTTCTAAATGGCAACTGTAAAACTTGGGTTTTAAGAGAATAGATGGAAATAGGTTAAACCATGCACTTGGTTATTCCACCCTTCTTTTCATATATTTTCGTTTCTGCCAAAAATTACTTTAAAAATGGACTCCGCATGTAATTTTATGTAAACTCTTGTGTTTCCACAACTGTTAAAAAAGGCTTTTCTCAATTTCATTTAAGTTAAGGGGAGAATGCTACTTCCTATCTGTACGACCCCTCTTTTTCTATATTTAAACTAGAGGACAGCATATTATAGATCAACGATATACGCATATTACGAACGTTTAAGTCATAAAAAGATAATTATAATTATTTAGATAGATGTGTAAAAGATACAAAGAAGTATAATTTTTAGTTAAACCTCTTCTTCTCCAAGTTAATATGTTCATGTTAAATAATTTTTCACGCCGGTTTATCGCTACTTGACGGTCGCTGGGTATAAATATACATCAACGAAATTTTTTAGAGAATTCAGTCTTCATCACTTTCTTCTAAATCTGACATAGCTGATGTTGGGAAATTTATAACTATTTTATCAATTTAAGTGACGTCGTTTTTCTGGGTACTTGTGAGAAGAATAATCCCTACTGCGAAATTTATAACCTAATGTATCCAAAAAACTTCCATTATAATCGTAAAACTAGAGGCTGCTTTTCTCCAATACGAATCCAGGCGACCTCTGTCCAGTCGACTGCACTGACCAGTTTTCACAAAATGCTTATCGAAGCCTGTCATTGGTGAACAGCATTATGAATATAAATCCAAACATGTGTAGCACATAGAAACACATTAATTGTTAATACAACATTCAATGACCACCCACTGCCATAAACACTTCTTTTGATGTTAAGTAGTCTAATATAAATAAACAATCATTCGACGTAAGTTTCTCGTTGACTTTTTCGAACCAAATTTGCTAATATGTTTTTATCCTTTCGGCCCAGTTAAAAGATCTGGCAAATCTACAATGTACGTGAGACATTCAAGAGATTTTAAGTGAAATAATTCTCCAGTTTTCTACCAATCGTTCCATGTTTAACACAAATTGGCAATACTTCTCTTCCCGAGAATGAAATAGATGTTTTATCCTTTTTCTCCTTTCCTCCAAATATAAAATACTTAAAGTACTTCAAAATGCTTACCCCTGCGGAAATTCAACAGAAATAAAAAAATGCAACATAATTCCTTCTTCCAAGGACTACCCTCCGAACATCCAAAAACAAAAGTAATATGAAACCATGTGTACTGCANGCAAATCAACAATGTACGTGAGACATTCAAGAGATTTTAAGTGAAATAATTCTCCAGTTTTCTACCAATCGTTCCATGTTTAACATAAATTGGCAATACTTCTCTTCCCGAGAATGAAATAGATGTTTTATCCTTTTTCTCCTTTCCTCCAAATATAAAATACTTAAAGTACTTCAAAATGCTTACCCCTGCGGAAATTCAACAGAAATTAAAAAATGCAACATAATTCCTTCTTCCAAGGACTACCCTCCGAACATCCAAAAACAAAAAAAACGTTTACAAAGATAATGTCATGGGCTACCGTAATATGAAACCATGTGTACTGCAACATACAAGTAGTACTAGTACTGAAGGCAATGAAGACTGAAGTAAAGTCAGTTTAGCCGACAAGGCCAGTAGTAGTCGTCCATCATGTAAGAATAGGCAGTGCTCTTTCAATTATAACGTCCTTCGGATATTCAAACGTTAAAACCTTTCGCGTACCTGTAGAGCTAACACAGGACAAAATGACCAATAAGACGTCACTGCTCTAACAAATTTCTTAACACCAAAAGAACACCCTTAGTATGATAAAACTTTGCGGGGAACGAACCACTTTTAGGCCTTAAATTCAAGTCCAGTTCAGCCGAATGGAGTTACTTGATTTCATTAAAAACCAAAATGTTGGACCCAGAATATTTAGCAAGGAGAACCACTCTTTTCTGGGGCGCTAGGTATCACTAGCTATCGCCCTAGGTCATATTACAAAACAAAAAATAAACTGACTTGTTTCAAATGAAGTTTACGGTGCGACTTTTAAAACCTAAAAAAAAATATTAAGTATTTAAATCACCTTGGAAGTAACGAACGTGTTTTTCCAACGTTAACACCTTAAGGTAACATCAGATCGAGAAAGTTGTATTACCTCGATTGGGTGGGCAATATTGACATAGCCATAAAAATCAAAAACAGTATACAATCTCTGGGTCAATCAAGAAAAGAACTCGGAGGTTACCAAACCACCATCGAAGATGAAGTGAAGAGTCCTTTTAAGAACTGGCTTCGGAGTCAGCCAGCTGAATTTTGCAATTTTCTTATACAGGCCGCATTCATTTGGATTATTGATTTTGGCAATGCCAGGGGCATTGTAGGAAACTAAAAAAAATGCTAACTTGAAACTTCTTTTCATCCATTAAAAATTTAACTACATTTGTTTGTTTGGCTGTAATAAAGCTGGCAGCGTTATCATTTTAACCTCTCTTGTACTCAATTAGTGACCACATTTGAAAATCTTCACAATTCACCATGTTGTCAGATATGTTGTGCTTCGATACAACACTTGTGGCTGTATTGTTCTCAGGCTACTCGTTCCCTCATAAATATCTTATTTTTTCATTCGAGAAATGCCACTTGCAGTTCTGTCATTTTACATTCTTGGCTTTTGTGATTCTTGATCACCAAATTGTTTGACTGGGCTTTAACAATCCATGTAAATTGTGGTGTGAAGGCCACTGATGCGATTCCTATTTCTCTGCAAATCAGTTCAGCTCTGCTCTTATAAAGGCTTGTGTACCAGCTTGTGTCTTATCAGTTTGTAGACACAAACTGAAACTCAAAAGCCCTATGAATTTTCAAAATGATATCCATTGTATGTACTTGTGCTTTGTCAACCCTGCCCACTTCAATTTAGCTGGTTTTGGCATAAGGTGATCGTGGATATCTTCGCCCGAACATAATTTTGGTAAGCACTTTGAATATAAACTTTATACAATTTAGCTAAAAAATTGGCAATGTTTGCAACCAAAATGGGTTTAAACGCGCCTTTAAACTACCAAGAGCCAAGTTGTTCCTTTGTTTAAAGAGTATTTTAACAATAAGATCGATATAGGGCTTCTCGTTTGTCATTTCTTGACCATTAAAATTTAGTAGGTGACGTTTCGGGAGATCTTTTCCTCGTCATCCGGCAAAGGCGAAAGAACTTACATCCACTACATATGTGTTAGTTAAGGATTAAAATGGCAAAAAATGTATTGAACTCTTTCAGGAAGTAACTCCAGACAGTAGCAATACAAGGGAAAAACTCATGGCGTAACTGAAGTCCGGCACTTTGGCAGAGAATGACTGAAGCTTTATAAAAGAACGAGTAACACGATGGGCAGTTTTAACGGGTGGTACAAGAGGAGAAAGCTTCTGGCTGCATCGGCCATGTACGTGTTTGTAGAAAAAGGTCTGAGATAAAACAACCACACCGATGGGAAATGGTTTCAAAGCTTCCAGAAAGTTCACGGCCTGTCTGGCTGAAAATTCGACGTTGGATTCGATCCAGACAGTTCAGATGGGAGGTAGGAGCAACTGACCAGATGAGACAACAATAATCCAAGCATGGCAACAATAATCCAAGCATGATTAAAGGTTTATAAAAATATAAAATGATCCTCCGTTAGTGAGATACTTTTGCCACTGATAGCGACAGCCAGTTTTCAAGGAAGCTGACTTGGCAATAGTTTTGATATAGGATTTTCAGCAATGATACTGAAAAAAATAAAAAACCAGAGAAGCCTAACATCGAAATTCGCGGATACCTAAGTGTCATTTTGGGCGACTGACAGAAAAACCGAATTAACGTGGCAGAAGAAGTTTGGTTTTCTGCACAACGAAAGTGACCAACCATTTTATTTCCCACTCAACAACAATGAGAAGATCATCCTCATGCAGATTCGCCATTCCTCCTTTTTCAAATAGATTTAATTTAACTTCGCAAGAATATGTTGTTATTGTCATCGGCAAAATATACAATACTTAGATCTGAAAAGATACGATCAGGTAGAATATTTATATATATTTGAAATAAAGTCGAGTCTAAGACAAAACCCTGAGGAATACAAGCACTGATAGAGTAACTACTGAAAGTGCAGCGATCAAGTACAACTTTGGTACTTAGAACATAGAAAAGATCCACATCTCTTAAGTTTTACGATATCAAAAGCATTTCAAAAATCAAGTGCAATGCCCCTTGCTTCGCCGGAGATCAGGGGCAATGTGAATACATTAGGTAATAACAAAAAGCAGTTCAATAGCATCCTGTCAAGAAAGAAAGCTATATCGATGGTCAGAGGATATGGGACTAGACTAGAGATGTTTAACTAGTGTGCCATTGATTATCCTCAAAGACTTTGCCCACAATAGTTTAAAGACTAACTGGCCAATAATAACTAGGAACAAAAGACTCGTCAAAGTTTTAAAATATTGGAATGCAAGACGCTATTATCTAGCAGGAAGTGAAAATGACCTATTCAAACATTCACCATAACTGGAATGTCATCATGACCAGAGGGTTTGGACATGTTGAGAGGTACGATGTTGATGCAACCAAAGCGTAAATCAATTAAATTTTATCGACCCATGAACCAGTAAGTAATGAAAAGTTGAGTAAGTTATGAAACCGATCATCTGGAATTGAACTGGCTGCAAAATATTGTACAAAATATTTGATGATGTCAGGCTGTTAAAAATAGTGGAAAAGATAATTTCCTTTTTCAAGATATTAAATTGCAGATCCTACAAAATTCGTATCATCCAAACGTGTAGCTCATCACCAAGTGACGAGTCATTTTTGCAAAATTTCGCTTAAGCTTTTTCAAAAATCCTCTTCCAATGATAAAGAGCAGTAGTGAAAACCTGCTTGATCTCACCTGTTGAGACGAACATAATAGTCGCGGCTGGCAATATCAGCTCCGCACACTAGTAAAAATCAAGATGGGGTGAGTTTTGAACTGGAATTTTCTACCAGAAACAAAAGCATCAATATCAAGGACAATGTTTAGCATCATGGTTAAAGATGTCATTTCAAGGGGCATCACGCAGGAAATAACAAAAGTATCCCATTATGGTTTCCTATAACTGTGGAGAGTGCAAAGTAATAGTGATACCCCAGCATCTTCAGACGCGTTAGACAGACACCAAAATCAGATAAAATCAGAATGACCCGGCGAGGAAAGTGATTCAGTGAACATTCGTTTAAGTCAGAAGTACGAAAGGCACCCAGAGATTAAAGCCTTCGATTGCTTCTGTCAGGAACTTTCGTTGGAAAGTTAACCGGCTGTAATCTATGTGTGATCGAGAACTGATGAAGAGGTGTACTCAAGTGGCATCAGTAAAGTTAGCAGGAAGAAGACAAGTGTAAAGGTGTAAAGTAAAGGAGACAGACTGAACTTTGAGTTACAGTGGACAGGTTTAGATTTTTTACCCTAATTACGATTTGCCTCACTACATTGGGAATAGATATGGGTTGATATCAACTACACGTTTCATCCAGCATCAAAGCAAGAGCAAGACAATATGCAAAAATGGATTTTTAGACACTATCTCTAAGTGGTTTTGCAATCCGTGATTTTCTCGCAGGTGAATTGCTTGCCCTGACTGAAGAGTCTCATCTACCAGAAGCAACAGGCTTTAAGGCGCCAGTGACTATCTTCTGTTCAGTCTCCTGTCTGCATAAAACGTTTAGCCAAACATAAAGACTAAGCCTGTGCAAAGGCCAGAAGCTGGACTTGGCTGTCAAGGCCTGTCGGAGACCACATTATTGGGAGAACTTAATGTATAGTGGGAGTTTTTCCCTATTGCCAAATCGGCTATGAGAACCTTAAAACCTAGTTATCTATCTAGTTAAAAAAAGTACTGCATCCTTTATCAGTTACATAGGTTTTATCCATGCCTTCAGCCCATTCTCTTGGATACCAATCCGTTTACGAAATACAGTAAAGAAAAGTTCGATTATCGCAACATTGTAAGCCAAAAAAATTGAATAACTAAGCTCTTATGACCTTTCACGTACATTTTCTTAAACATTTTTCCACAGTTGGAGTTTCATCAGTTGCTCAGGCAGCATACAGCTCAGCTTCCAATTTATTTCAAACTCCTTCCGTTTTTGTTTTCATATAAAGTCTACTACTGACGTTCGTGTTTTTATTGTCTTTCTCCATTATTTCGGTATCTGGTGTTACCCATGTACCACATCCATGTTGTTTTGTTCTTCCCATTCAATACAATCCTTGCACTTACGCCCAAAGCGTTTCTGCTTTTAGCTCCACTCTAATCTAATAATAACGGTGCAATATTTTACTTCATTTCATTGTGACGTCCTGCCTCGATAATTTATACTTCCTTTAAACTATTTCTTTCTTAAGACTTAAAGCCGATTTGAAAATACTCTCTTTCACTATCCATTAAATTTTTTTAATATTGGTATTTCTTTACTGACAACCCTCTTCCTCGACTGTTTGCTTGTGAAACTTACTGCCTTCTATTTCCTGTCCTCTACCCTGTTTTCTAGCGCAGTGTAAGTCTAATGCTAACCTTTACATTCTGCTCAAAACTCTCTTGCTTATGTCACTTTCTGTTTTCTTTTCAGTCTTCCACTTACTTGTACTATGACAAAGAAATTCCACCTACAGACGTGACAAAGTGTGTTCTGTGGAATGAAATCAATAAAAATCCAAAGTAGCGTTTTATTAACAAGAGAAAGAGGGTGGAAAGCCCCCCGCTACTTTTTGTGCTTGCCTTCCCAAAGGGGCTTTAGATCATATATGCTACTTTTGTTTCCAAAGGTGAAGCACAACAAAGCATAAATAAATCGCCGCTTAAGAAGATTCACAAGAATGCACGGTTTTAACAATCACTGTTAAATTAAATCCGAGACATAATTAAGGATTTGCGTAATAGTTTTCCACTACAGCTTTGGCTGAACAAAGCTATAGCTCAGTTTTGTTGGAAAACACCAATCAATGTCGTTTAATTTTTTTAATAAATTTTATCAATTAACCTTAAAGGCATGTGTTCTATGTACCGCTATCATATGTGCTGGTAACTGGAACTAAAATTCATAACCAACTGTGATGCATGTGATGGATAGAAAATTCTTTACATTTAATTACAGAAAGAAAAGTAGGCAATCAGTCAAACTAAAGGGCAACTTATTAGTAATCCCAAAATCAGATACCATCGGTTAACCATGCTTTGGTTATGTGAAGTACAACATAAAAACGGTACTACCTCTCCTGGAACTCCCAGCATACGATCACTGTCAGCTCCATAGGCCTAAAGGATGATATTATAAACAGAAAAAGTAGCAATAACAAACCAAGAAAGATTCAATGGATGAACATTTCTCTTTAAGGGCGCCTAGCAGATATATTTGTTACCAGAAAAACTTAATAAATGAGAGGTTACCAATGTTATTGTTTATATCTTCGCTTAGCATCAACCACTTTTAATAAACCCTGGAATAATGGCCAAATAAACTGCTCCAGCCATTGCTTTATAACTATACATATTGTTTTCCCCACCCCAAGCAATCCTTATACCTTACTTAAAAACCACAAACATTGCTTTCCCCATCAATTAATGGTTACACCTGAAGGAAACTTTTTGACTGCATCTTTGACTGACTGGCGCCCTGACAGACAGACAAACCAATTTTAACCAATTTTAAATCAAATCCATTCCTACTTAGATTAACCAGTCTTGTGGGCATTTTCATTTTCAATATTCACAACTTTTAACGAGATGGTTGTGAAGTTACAGAAAGCAATGAAGAGGCAGGAAACACTTCAACGCAGTAAGTGGAAGTACCCCAATAAATGGCAACGGGAGAGCACTAGTTTCAAATAAAAAATTACATTTATTGATTACAAGGTTAGGTTCAAATTATGTGTGTACCACTCATGTTGACAGTAAAACCTATAAAAATTGTAAGAAACCACTAGCCATTTTTTTTTTAACATTGTCTCTATATTTCAGGTGTATACTAACAACTACCAAAGCTGATTGACTTTGGTAGTTGTTTTGCTCTGATCATTACAGAATCAATAGCATAAGATGCACATTCACCCTTTGAATTTCTAACCTGCTAAAGGTTCCAAAAAAGGTTGCAATGGTCCTCAAACTACTCTGTTAATTGATAACCTAAAACAATGTCCAAATTCTTGCAATTTACAAAGAACCTCATTCCTTATCCTGCATTGATACCTAACATTCAAAACAAGACAGAGTAGTTGTACATGGGATGAATTTTGGTTCAATTTATCAGCATTCAAACAGCCCCCATGTTGATGCATTATACAACAAAACTGGTTTGAGAATATTTTTTTGTAGTACTGTAATTTTACTGCCTGAATTTATTACANGGCAATCAGTCAAACTAAAGGGCAACTTATTAGTAATCCCAAAATCAGATACCATCGGTTAACCATGCTTTGGTTATGTGAAGTACAACATAAAAACGGTACTACCTCTCCTGGAACTCCCAGCATACGATCACTGTCAGCTCCATAGGCCTAAAGGATGATATTATAAACAGAAAAAGTAGCAATAACAAACCAAGAAAGATTCAATGGATGAACATTTCTCTTTAAGGGCGCCTAGCAGATATATTTGTTACCAGAAAAACTTAATAAATGAGAGGTTACCAATGTTATTGTTTATATCTTCGCTTAGCATCAACCACTTTTAATAAACCCTGGAATAATGGCCAAATAAACTGCTCCAGCCATTGCTTTATAACTATACATATTGTTTTCCCCACCCCAAGCAATCCTTATACCTTACTTAAAAACCACAAACATTGCTTTCCCCATCAATTAATGGTTACACCTGAAGGAAACTTTTTGACTGCATCTTTGACTGACTGGCGCCCTGACAGACAGACAAACCAATTTTAACCAATTTTAAATCAAATCCATTCCTACTTAGATTAACCAGTCTTGTGGGCATTTTCATTTTCAATATTCACAACTTTTAACGAGATGGTTGTGAAGTTACAGAAAGCAATGAAGAGGCAGGAAACACTTCAACGCAGTAAGTGGAAGTACCCCAATAAATGGCAACGGGAGAGCACTAGTTTCAAATAAAAAATTACATTTATTGATTACAAGGTTAGGTTCAAATTATGTGTGTACCACTCATGTTGACAGTAAAACCTATAAAAATTGTAAGAAACCACTAGCCATTTTTTTTTTAACATTGTCTCTATATTTCAGGTGTATACTAACAACTACCAAAGCTGATTGACTTTGGTAGTTGTTTTGCTCTGATCATTACAGAATCAATAGCATAAGATGCACATTCACCCTTTGAATTTCTAACCTGCTAAAGGTTCCAAAAAAGGTTGCAATGGTCCTCAAACTACTCTGTTAATTGATAACCTAAAACAATGTCCAAATTCTTGCAATTTACAAAGAACCTCATTCCTTATCCTGCATTGATACCTAACATTCAAAACAAGACAGAGTAGTTGTACATGGGATGAATTTTGGTTCAATTTATCAGCATTCAAACAGCCCCCATGTTGATGCATTATACAACAAAACTGGTTTGAGAATATTTTTTTGTAGTACTGTAATTTTACTGCCTGAATTTATTACACCCCCACACATGCCATCACAATGGTCTTCAAAGTTTATTGCAGAGATGTTTCCTTTTGGCATAATTCTGAATCTCCACATGTTGATCTATGTCTGATGATATGCCTTAATGGCTCAGCAACTATCTCTTTACCAATGCTTTTGTTTGACAAGCATTGCACTGCAATTTTTCTTATCAACAAATTGATTCTCTTTTAAAAAACATCTTTTGAAGTTTAATTAATTCTGTTTCTTTCTCAAGAAAAAATTTTACACACATTTTTCTCACGCTATTTTGATGTATACTACCCATGTTGGTTCAGAATGGAGTAGTGTCACCACACTCGTTTGCTTTGATATCAAATGTAGTATTATAGAGCACAAATCTATTACTCAGACTTCTTCTTTATGCAATTAGAAAAAGATTTTAATGACTCTTGCCACCTTAATATACCAAAGGTTATATATATTTCTCAATATCATTCTTGAAATGGGACCATCAGTCTCAAGTTTTTTTCGAGTTCTTTTTTTATTCAAGTGTTGTTTGAAAGATGATAAGAGAAAAGAATGCAAAAAAGCGTAAAATTGACAGAGTGCCGTGTGTTCAAGGAAAGCTAGGGGACAGATTATTTTGCAGTAGAAAGAAACAACAATGTTCTATGTTTGATATGCAGTGAAACCATTGATGTTATAAAAGAGTACAACGCAAAGAGACATTATCAGACGAAACACGAAACACAGTATTGGGTACCAGATAAGAAAGGAGAAGTATCTGAGCCTCAAAAGATCCATCGAAACCCAGCAAAGCTTTTTTGCTACGGTCAAAAAAAATACAGAGGCATCAATTAAAGTAAACTTTAAGATTGGAGAACTGCTTGCATCAAAAGGAAAGTCATTCAGAGCCGGAGAGTTCGTAATGCATTGCTTGACATTTTTGTCGATGAAGTTTGCCCAGAAAAGAAAAAGGATATCGAAAGCATCAGCATCTCTCGACGCACAGCCACAACAAGAATAAAAGAAATGAACGAGAATATTGAAAACTAATCGAAAGAGCTGGTCGGACAGTGTGCTGGTTTTAGTATTGCACTGGATGAAAGCACATATATTACAGACACAACACAAGTCGCTGTATTTGTTCCAGTTGTTACAAACGAATTCGAGGTGACAGAGGAACTCCTAATATATGTGTCATTTGAAAGGGACAACAAATGGAAGAGATGTTGCAATTAAGTTTATTATTAATATTAAATTAATGTTTATAGAGGATACAATACATATATGCAATATATAGATATAAACACATCAGTATTTCAGGGCTGATCCAAGACTATTAGCACATAGTAAGACACTGAAAATGCTGAAAAACGAACCTAAATTGAATAGCGGAAATTTAGAGGAACTAATCGCTAAAATCTAAAAATCTAAAAATTCAAAGAAGCTATTTAAAATCATTTTACTTAAAAATCATGCCTAATTTCTTAGTAAAATTTTTATAATTTTCCTCTTTACGTATTTCTGACGTAAGATCATTGTAATAGACCTTGGTAATAGAACGATTGACGACCTATTTCAAGTTTTATCTTAGGAAGTTTTATTGAAGTTATTATTTCTTGTAACTCGAACGTGCGTGTTTACTTGAAAGTAGTTTCTGAACGGGCTACACAAGTTTCCAGTAATACATTTACGGACAGTGCTGCAGGCATGCTTCTTCATTCTTCCATACGTTGACGTCACTCGTTTTGGTGAATTTTTGCCATATATCAGCTTAGATGCACGATAGTCGATTGAGGCTAGGTTCGCCTTCAGTGTATCGGTGAGCCGTATTTTCACGGTGCAGCAGTATGTTATAATTGGGACGATCATCGAGTTAAAAATCTTCTCGGCCGCATCAGATGTCAAGAGCGGTCGGATTTTTGCGAGGAGTCGTAATCGCCCTCTAGCTTTCCGTAATCTCTTTTCGAAATCTCCTTGAAGATTCATTGTAGCATCAAGGATATTTTCAAGGTATTCGTATCCATTTTCGAATTTCTTTCAGCTGTCCCAAATAACATCACCTCTGTTTTCCCCTTCTTTAAATTTATGACTAATTCAAACTCATCGAGGTAGGTCGAAGTCTTTTCGAGTTCTTCGTTTAATGTATCTTCTATAACTCTCTTTGATAAATACAAACTCGACAAGACGAAACTATATGGAATAGCCACTGATGCAGCATCTTCGATGGTTGGCAAGCATAAAGGTTTCATAAAAATCTTTTTAAAAGAAATGAATTTAGGTGCATGCAATGTGCAAGTCAATCACTGTATCATTCATCAGGAAAATTTGTGCTGTGGAGTTCTTGGTGTTGAAGATGTCATGAAACCTGTTGTTACAGCTGTAAATTTCGTTCGATCTCATGCTTTCAACCACCGCCAATTTAAGGAAATATTGAATGACTTGGAAATAGAATTTGGGGATGTTTTCTTTTCTAATGTTCGTTGGCTAAGTTGAAACGATTCTGGCTGTTAAGAGAACAAATTTGTGAATTTTATGGATGGAAAAGAGCAGGTCATTTCATTTTTCAATGACGATAACTGGCTCAATGACCTTGCATTTTTAACAGATTTGACATGTCATCTCTCTGGCCTTAATACCAAGCTTCAAGGCAAAGATCAGCTTTGTAACAAAATGTTTTAGCATATTTTGGCCTTTGAAAGAAAACTGAAGTTATTTTTGGAACAGCTCAGTACAAAGGACACATCTCATTTTGAACTTTTAACATCGAGAGTGAAAATTTCCCAAGTGAAATTTGAAAAATACGC